>JAJMEL010000027.1:0-118972 GCA_030574155.1 Xiuguozyma insectalens | reverse complement strand
CCCCCCAGGGAGAATCTTCCCAGCAGGTCACTCCTGAAATAAAAGGAGCCGACAAAAAAACTCTCGCCTCTAACAATCATTTACTTCTTCCATGGCTATCGGACAAATACCGAGAAAGGCGCGTCTTGCGACGTTGATCAACTTTAAAGTTCGTGTCACCACCAGTAATGGCACACAATTCATCGGAAACTTGCTTTCGTTCGACAAATACATGAACATTGTACTCTCAGAGACAGAAGAGTTTAGACTGACCAAGAAGTCAGCAGCGGAACTAAGGAAGCAAGGGAAGCAGAACAAGCGAGTGATTGACGAATCAGGTATTAAAGAGCAGAAGAGACTGCTTGGATTGGTTATACTGAGAGGAGAAGGGATAATAAGTGTCGTTGTGGAGGCTGCGCCAAGCAACTCAGGTAAGCCTCAACTACATTTGAAAAGAGGTAAGGGGAATGCCAAGCCAATCAAGACATTGAAGAACGACAAACAGATCAAGGTTGGCACTGGCCGCATAGGTGGAGCAGTCACCAAGCCTGGAAGGCGGTGAACTGCTAACGGTAACGGTACCGTTGTAGATTTAGTTGTATAATTAAAGGTTTTATGTACGCATATACATTATTCTATAGGTAGAGTGAGGCACAGAAGACGATGTCACGTTTGATCTTCTCCTGAGCATCGTTCATCTTCATGTGTAAATCAGAGTCACCAATTATCGATGCAGCATTCTTGACCTGCGTACAAATCTCGTCAAGGAATGTAATCACACGAACAATTGTACCTTCAGACTCATCGGCATCGTTGGCTGTCTCCATGATCTCTTTGAATGATTGACCTCTGGACCACTCGTAGACTGTGTTTACCAATCCAAAACGATTATTCTCCAAGAAAGTCTCCTCTTCAGATGTCATAGTGATCTTTTTCTCAACATAGATCTTGGTAAGGTTCTCAACAATACCACAGATCCGTTTCCGTCCCATCTCTAACCGAGGCGTAGACATAGGAATATTGATTTGATCACTCTTTGCGTTTCTTCCTTCGAACACAAAACATGAAAGTAATGCCACAATCTCCTCAGAAGTGAAGTCTCCCAAAAAGTTATCGAAAATCATCTCGGTGATAACCAGTTCCCATCCACAGTTGATCTCACAGGCAACACGACCTTTCAAATTGACTGTCAGTTGCTCAGAATCAACGTATCCGAGTTGTTTCAAAACTTCCAACCGCTGGTCATACTCGGGTAACAGTTCCAAGTTCTGTTCGCTCAATTCCTGTTTCAAATCGTTGATTTGATCCACAAGTTGCATCCTTTCATAGACTTTCTTATACTTGCCAGCATTGAGCAAATCCACTAGCTTTGGATCATCCAATAATTCACGAATATCCTTGATCAACTCATCATGAACAGAAACCAGTTCTAAGTCATGCAAGTTCATCAGATCCTTCCATGAAGTTTCATTCCACGAATCACGGTTACGACATGCTTTCAGATAGTCCTCTTTAAACTTTTCAACCTTTCTCACATCTTCAGGTGCTGAAACTTTACCACCTTTCTTAGCAAGACCCAGGATTGACAGCTTTTCAGAACTGACAAATAGAACATCTTCAAATGGAACTTCAACATAGTAAAATCGAGGATTCTTTTTTAGTTTTTCCCATTCACCAAACGCATTCTCATTGAATTCACTACCAAACTCTGGGTTGAAGACAAAATTGTACTTCCCCCACTTTGGCTTTAGATTCATAGAATAGCAATTACACTGCAAGATACCTTTAGTTGCACTTGAAGAATGTGCTAACCCAATACATGTCTGACCGTTGACAGTGAAAACAACAAAGACAGGAGGCTTAAATCTTTTGCGGAGTAAATCATCATTGCTCTGTGACGTAATTATCTCAAGATAGTTCTGTTTATACTTGGACATCAAAACGTAGAGATTCTTTAAAAGATCATATTCATCCACTGGAAGATCGATCTGATGCTTTGAATCGAGTTCCTTTTGCAATTTGACAACTTCAATCTGTTTATCCGGAAGTGACGATTGTGAAGAGTTTTCAGAGAATGACCGTTTAATCATATCTTCAACTTTGAGTGCTTCAATACGCAACAGACTTAGAATCATCGTATAGGTAAGACGGAACTGTGAAGAGAGTTTGGTTGGAACTCCAAGAGTTGTAGTCTTGAAACTTTCTTTATCCAATGGAACGTTATACGACATTATGATGACTGTACCTTTAGAATCCAATCCACGTCTACCTGCACGGCCAGACATTTGAGTGAACTCACCAGGAAGCAAGTACCGGAAATCTGTACCATCATGTTTTCTTAAGGAACTGAAGATGACAGTTCTAGTAGGGAGATTTAAACCCATAGCGAAAGTCTCAGTTGCGAAAAGGACCTTGATGAGTCCCTTTGAGAACAAGATTTCTACAACCTCTTTCACAATTGGTAGCAATCCACCATGATGGACCGCGATTCCACGTTTGAGCATATCTCTCATCTTCATGATCTGGGGTAACTCTCTATCTTCACGCTTCAAACGAGAGATAGCGGTATCAATGAACATGTGAACTTCCGAAGACTCTCTAGCGGTCGAAAAGTTCAATGTATTCAATGTATCAGCATACTCCTCACATTTACGTTTCGAGAAGACAAATGTCACAGACGGCAGAAGATCATGTCTTTTAAGGTAGTCCACAACACCTGTCCAAGAGTTCTTATTAGGACCATCAAACTTGCGTCTATTGGAACTGAATTTGCTGACATTGCGGCCATTGTTTCCACCACCACGTCCACCACGTCCACCACGTCCACCACGACCACCACGACCTCTATCACTTCCTCCACGGGCACCGCCACGACCTCCACGACCAGCACCACCTTGCTTGTTCTTAGGCTCCAATCTATCACAAGCTCTATTGAATTCAACCTCTTTAAAGTTTCTATTGGAATCAATAACCGTGTATGGCTTGTCCTTAGCCCAGATGTTGATCTCTAAAGGCACTGGTCTCTTAGGAGTGGAAATCACATATATGTCCTTCTGTTTGGTTCGTCCGACCCATGAGGCAAACTCATACGTGTTTGGGACAGTTGCAGAGAGAAGAATCACTTTAACGTGCTCTGGAAGCATAATAATAACTTCTTCCCAAACGACACCTCTATCGACATCATTCACATAGTGGACTTCATCAAAGACGACGAATTCGACATCACGAAGAACATCTGCACCACGATACAACATCGATCTCAGGATCTCTGTTGTCATGATTAGACAGTTAGCATCAGGGTTGATTTGAACATCACCTGTAATCACACCAACCTCCATGTTGTCAAACGTCTCTTTGAAATCTCTAAACTTTTGGTTACTAAGAGCCTTGATTGGAGAGGTATAGATGGTCTTAGTCATGTTCCTTTGAGACATTGCAATAGCGTATTCAGCAACGACAGTCTTACCTGCAGAAGTATGAGCAGCCACAAACACAGAGTCGCCTTGTTCCAAATGGTAGATCGCTTCTTGTTGGAACACATCCAATTGGAAGGGCCAAGTCCGTGCCGGATTAGAAACAAGTTCATCGAAATTCTCAATACTGTGATCCAGATCAACCATATGTGCCCATTCTTTCTTATGCTGCGATCTTGCAGTTGAAACGGCACTTCTACTGTAAGGTCTAACGATGGATCCAGATGGGATGATCTCAGAGAATTCATCTTCAACCGGTGAATCTGACTTCCCTCTCTCTTCAAAGAGACTGTCCTCTTCATCCTCGTCTTCATCCTCTTCTTCAACATCACCTTGCTCTTCGGCATCCTCAATCTTCAACTCTTGGATCTTCAAATCATCAACATTATCTGGTATCTTCAACCCTCTAGTGAAACCTTGAGGAATATCAAACAATCCATGCTCATCCTTATGAAGGTACTTTGTTCCATCAGTTGCACCTTGACTGACTACTCCACCGGGCATAAATGGCATAGAAGATGTACTTCCACGTAATGTGCTGCTCTTATTGTCGAATCGACGACGTATAGAACTGGAGGTGGCAGCTGTAGTGGATGAATCCATCGCAGTATGGTCAAACTGTTCGTCATAAGATTGGATGGATCCCTCGATCCCCGTTCTTTTGAACCGTATAGTTGTTCTATCTGTCAGTTCTGGTCTCTCAATGAGAGATTGGTATAGTTTTTTCGTCTGTGTATCACTAACTGGAGGTGCATTCTGAATCTCATCAAGAAGATCCCATGTCAGCTCGTTTCGGGGCGTTAAATATTGACTTTTAATATGCTCCTTGGTATCTGTAGAGTCATCATTCGAGCATACATACTTCGTATAAGTATCGGGATTAACCGGGCCCTCAGTTGAGTCACCACTGTTGGCCTTAATCTCCGTTAGTAAATCTTGGAGGTTACTCATAGTGATAAAGACAAGGTTAAAATTATTTGGGGCGAAATTCCAAGGTGGAAAACTTGGGGTGTAGTTGGGGGGAGGGGGTAACATCACTGAGATGTTCTGCTACTATATCTTGAATCGGGAATAGGTCGAATATTGAAAAATAGGAAACTTATTGAGTTAAAATGTGTCAATATTTACGCACATGCATATTCGCATGCATATACGCCCAGATATTAAGGACTTCGCAGAACCCAACTATCTGTCAAAATAATACTCTAGAGCATTGCAATCAGTATGTTTCAAGGCTTCAATATAGTACTGCCAGTTGCTGAGTTCCCAAATGGCGCATCAATTCAACTCTGATTACAGATAACGTTGTCATATGATATCAGTTCCTTTACCCCTGATAATACCCGCCAACTCTCCTGCCAACTCCCGACCAACTCCTACCAACCCCCTATTGCACTCACTGCAGCAGCAACTTAAATCCTTTCCTTCCCAATTAGGAAACTGCCTAGACACAATCTCTATAGTTTTATCTAATCATTACCAATAATTATGACAATTACCCCAAGTGCACTGCAGGAACCCCAATTTTGCAATTGTTTATCACAGATACACCTAGAAGACCCAACCCACACCCCCTTCCCCACAATCTACTACACCCACATCTATTCTACTCTATACCCCACACCAATTACTGCCTTCTCCCGCACCCCACCTCCACCAATGCCCGGGATCCCCTTCAAAACAGTGAATTTTCCCCACATTTAAACCTCATTTTTTTTTCTTCGCTTCTTCTCATCACACACTTCTTCTTCTTTCAAGATGCCGACCGTTTCTGCATCATACATTGACGACGCACGAATCTGTGTTGTTATGGTTGGCCTTCCTGCCCGTGGAAAATCGTTCATATCTCAAAAGATCGTCAGGTACCTCTCGTGGCTTTCTATACCAACGACTTGTATCAACCTTGGTAACTTTGAGAATGAACGAGCCAAGCAACTGGGTCTGGAACCTGACGATGTGTTCGACCAAGATGAACCTAAAGCGACTGACGCACGTTCTAAAGCTCATAATGACGTGATGGCTGAAATTTTAAACTGGTTTAAAGATCACCCATCAGGAGTCGCCATATATGACGGTGCTAACGTCTCACGGGAGAGAAGGAAGGAGATCTTTGAAGCGATGGAACAAAACAAGATTCAAACACTATTTTTAGAAAGCTACTGCACGGACAACGAGAAGGTCCATGCTAATGTGTTGGATATTAACATGACATCACCTGACTATGCCGACAAGAGCGAAGAGGTTACCGTTTCCTCTCTGAAGAAGAAAATAACATTCTATGATCATTACTATCAGCCAATGGATGTTGAACATGAAGGTGAGTATACCTTCCTCAAGTTATATAACTTGAGTATCGAGATCCTGATCAACAGAATTGGATCGTACTTGCAGAGCCGTATTGCGTTCTATATCATGAATCTTCACGTGAAGCCAAGGTATATTTGGATCTCTCGTCATGGAGAGTCTCAATATAACTTGGAAGGTAAGATCGGTGGAGATGCGGACCTTAGTGAACGTGGTTGGAAGTATGCACGTAAATTGAAAGATATGGTGGAGCAGTATATTCCGAACTCCGAGAATTTACAAGTTTGGACTTCCACTTTGAAGAGAACTCAGCAGACCGGTTCATTCCTGCCATATCCTAAGAAGACATGGAAGGCATTGGATGAATTAGATGCAGGTTCTTGTGATGGATTAACCTACGATGAGATTGCAGACAGGTTTCCTGAAGATTTCAAGGCAAGGGATGAAAACAAGTTTGGTTACCGGTATCCAGGAGGTGAATCGTATAGGGATGTGATTTCCAGATTGGAACCGATCATTATGGAGTTAGAAAATCAAGAAAATGTGCTTGTGATCACCCATCAAGCTGTTTTAAGATGTATTTATGCCTATTTCATGAACGTTCATCAAGAGGATAGTCCATGGATGTCTATACCATTGCATACATTGATTCGCCTGGATATCCGTGCCTATAACACCATAGTGACACGGATCAAGGCAGATATCCCTGCTGTTTCTACTTATAAGAAGAAGGGAACCTCTAAACTCGGTGAAACAAACGACGATTCCAAGATCCTTGCTGGTAATGTGATCAGCAGCTCGGATGCCGCTGCTACTTCTTCATAGATATATCTTAAAACTTTGCTATTATCCTCTAACTACCTTGAATTGATCAGTTGTTTGTAGATGCCTTGCCTTTATGTAATCGTAAACCATGGCCAAGAACCAGAGTAATCTGGTGTTCCATTGGTACTTCTCGTCAGCTTCTGTGTATCTTTCGTATAGAACCTCGCCCGTCTCTCTGTCAACGGTAAACTTACATTTGGAATCCATTATTACAGCAAGAGAATAAGGAGAAGTGAAGGAAACAGGGTAGAAATTTGTTTTGTTTAACTCCCCTTTTTATATATATGAGTAAGTCCCTTAGTCTCCCCAATTAGGAAATAGGGACTGGCCTACCGGGAATTGGAAGTAGCTTCTTTAGACACTCCACGAACAGCCTTCCATAGTCCTTGCACCTCAGTCTCAGTGGGCAGTCCAGATCCTACCCAACGGATCCGACTAGTATTATCGACAAGATAGACGTATCCAGAATAATGGTTTGTCATCAACAGTTGATCTCTCACCTCTCTCTCTAAGACTTCTTCCCTTAGAGCAGTCATATATGTTTCCCAGAGTTGCTTCGGGACAGTCTTTTGAAGGCTCTTAGTACCGGTAGTCTTGAATATAAAGCCCTTCAACCAAGTATCAGATAGAACCAACTCTGCCAACTGTGCATCTGGATAGCTCTGCTCGAACTGCTTGTATCCTTGATTACTGAGGTAACTCTCTTGAGAGTCGGGCACTCTGAAATAGTCGTCTGTCATTTTAGATCCGGTACCTGTTGAGAAGACACGAAGAATAGTCGCTTTAGAGCTGCCAAACACATCCATCAACTCCCTGTTTGCACCAGTTAAAGTGCTAACAGAGAAGTTGGGGAAATACAGAGATTTATCACGTTTAAAATATGACACTGGGGCAGCAAATAGACGACCTTTCGTCTTGTTGTAAACATGCATATCGTACATACCACCGTATGCAAGCTCTTTTTGAATCTTTCGAACTCGTGCCTTTCTAGCTGTACCATCAACATAGAAATCCCAAATCCGTCGAGGGATATTCCACTTACTAACGGTTTCACTACCTTCCTCTGCCTTCTCAGTATTGACGGCCACAGGTCGTTGTTTCACCCCCACTGGCCGCGTCACTTTGAAGTAAACATGCGGTTTAGGGGTAATGTGGTCGACACTCTCTCCAATGTTACCAAACAACGAAAAGAATCGCACCTGTCTGTTCATCTTGGATTGAAAGTAGTGATGTTCTCGGGGCTAAGATATTTTTCAAGATCCAGGGTAAAAATGTAGCAAAAAAAAAAGCTCCGCTCCCTTAATTTATTTCCGGTATAGATAACATCTTCTTTCTCGACGATGGTGAAGAACATCTTCCCGTTAAGGCGGAAATCCACCACAGGATCGTCAGATAGTGGAGTTAGCAGCTTGAAGAGCTCCGATAACTCGGATGAGATAAGTCCCAGGTCAAGTAAGAGACTGGAGCCTGTTACCAGTGGCCAAAGTTTCCAGTACTCGTTCAATTCACACACGAACTCTTTATTCAGTTCGAAGAAGACACTGTCCACTGGAACTTCGACTCAGACATCTTCAGACTCATACCGTGGGTTCAAACGGGCTGACGGTAAACAGCAGCGGAACCAAGTGAAGTCTATTGGTGTCCCTCTGCGTGTGCTTCAGGAAGACGAAGAGGAGGAGAGTATTATTGCATTGGAAGAGCAGCCGAGGAAGACTTCATTCCACAGGCAATCGTTCACACGCCGTCGATCGGAGGATACTTACTCTGTGAAGACTGACCGGTCGACTGTCAGCATTGGTTACGGTAGTTTCGGTAGTGCCGACTTTGCTGGATCCATTTGTGAGCAAGGAGCAGCAGGAGGGTTACCATCTTCAGAATACGAAATCCAACAGATGATGGAGTATATCCAAAGGCATTTGAAACTCCTTGCACACGCTATTGCAAATACTCTCAGTGAACTGTCGCAGTCGGTGTTGAATTTGACTAGAGCTTCCATCAGAATAAGTGAAGCCATCGATAACACTTGTCAGAGCATCAATTCGAACTGTATGTTGTCTAAACTCGGGCAATATCAGTTCAGTACTTTCACATCCATTGGCTTGCGCAGAACTGTCAAGTATATGCTCTATATGCTGGACAACTTGCTCATTGGTGATGCCTACGGTAACTCTCGCAGTATCATCCTTGGTAGTTTTTATCGACTGCTGGTCAGTTTGAAACTTGTCGAAAGAACCGATTCTGATGCCAACGGTATTTCCAGCTACAGTTCGTTGATGGCACCTCAGTTTTATCCTATTGGTTCTACCGTTAGTGACGTTCCTGGTCAAGAGCAAGTGCAAAGTATATTTGAAAAGCTTCTTTCGAAACCTCAGAACCTGTTCTCAGATCAAGAAGGTTCTTTCATCGCGCCTATACTGAGAGGTTTTGCTAATGAGAACTTGGCTGTTATGACATTCGTTTTCGGGTTCCCGGAACCTATCAGAGAACATCATGAGGTGATCAAGTATTTTGCCAACAGTTCTGAAGATATGCATTTCATGGTCTTGAAAGATCATATTGTTTCTGCATCGACGAAGGAAGAGCGCGCTTCTATCGTGCCGGAACCAAAACTTATGCTGAAATCTCCGTTCAGAACTATCGATAATACATCTTCATACGTGCCTATATCTGTGCCAATTGCTTGCAACAATTCGCTCACCAGATCTGGCACTCTGGGTGCATACTTGTACCCGAAAATCCCTCAGGACTGTACCAATGAGAGGCTATTGAAATATTCAGGATCAATCTTTGCACTGACATGTGCCCACGTTGTGTTGAACGAGACAACTGCAAAGGGCAATGACGGGTACCCCTATGTTTCAGTTCCTTCTCCTGTCTTGATCAACCTCTATAAGGCCGCACTTGGAAATGAGCGCTTAAAGTACAACGTGAACAGCCCAGAGTATAAAGTTTACGATCAGACGGTGAAATCTTTGGATGAAAAGTATCCGATCCAAGAGGTTACTGCGAGAAACAAAACTTTTAAACGGAATCTACCTAGGCAAGAGTTTGGACAGATTGTTTGGGGTGAACGTGTGATCCGTGGTGATCGGTTGTCTGACATTGCAATCATCAAGATTCATGATAGTCAGCCAAAAAAGTACTTGAACTATCTTGGAGACGATCTGAATCTTACACAGTATGATCCATCGTTGATTCTTTCGAACCTGTACGTGAAAAAGATTGTCAACGTGGTCAAGACCAAGAGTGGGATGTTAGATCATGCGAACCTCTCGGTTTTCAAAGTTGGAGCTACCACAAACTATACCACGGGACAACTTAATGGTATGAAGATGATATATTGGTCAGATGGATCATTGAAAACGAGTGAATTCATTGTGAGTTCATCGAATAAGAAGAGCTTTGCATCTGGTGGAGATTCTGGTGCGTTGATTCTTTCTAAACTGTCTGACGTTACTAAAAATGAGCACATACGTCGTCAAACATCGTTTGGATCGGCATCGAGTGGTTCGAGCAACATTATGATGCCACCAACGAGAAGAAACATCTTATCTACATTCATTGAGAACTTTATGCCATCGATGTCGACAGAACCTGTCATTGAAGAACAGCTGGATTCTGAGCAACAATCACAGAATGATACCACTGGTCTGGGAGTTGTCGGAATGCTACATTCATACGATGGAGAGTTTAAACAGTTTGGACTATTTACTCCGATGTCTGATATCTTATCGAGATTGGAAGACGTTACAAGTTTACCATGGGGGGTTGTTGGCTGCGAGGTGGACAAATATGAGGATGAGAACAACAACGACAGTCTCGAGACAGACTCTGTGCAGTAGCCAAAAAGCAAAAAAAAAGATGTGTGTATAATAAATGGACATATATTTTAACATTGATGAAATAAATAAGCAGCGGTTCGTTCCATCTAGGAAGACAAAACACTGCATTATAGAGGTTCTAACTGATTAGACAGGAACGTCTTGTGGGTCGACAGGCTTTTGCCAGTGCTTTCCAATGATTGGAATCTTGCTGTAAATACCGTCTTCAAAGAGCTTCCAGTTTTCAGTGTAGACACCGACGGCAAAGACGGCAGCAACTCCCCAGAAGGCCAAGGTTGGAACGTAAGCCTTAACGGAAGTTGGGTTGATGAATCTACCTGCGTGAGGTTGCACCTTGTATGTTGGAACAGTGGAGTAGGCCATTTCTAATAAAGAAGTAGTGAACGGGTCAGAATTAAAGTAAAATTGGAGATTATTTTTTTTCAGGTTGTGGGTAGTATGGGGTCGTGCGCCAACCGAATTACATAACGGGGGAGGTGATTGGCTGAGATTATGCATTTGGGAGAGTAGTGATTAAATAGGTCTGGGGAGGGGGTCTCAGCATGACAGGGACTTGAAACTCATACAAGGTTGGTCAAATGTACATGGTTCTTGGCCCTCCCATGATCCAAGGTGTATGCTATGCAAATAAATATTCATACATGTATTTCCAATTTAACAATCAATCGGCTTGCCGGTCCTGCCGCGGTATCTAGTGCGGCTTGTCCCGATTTGGGTTTTTTAATATTTTTTTTCCAGGGATTATGCAATTGGAAGCATACATGCTTATCTAAGATGTCTAGGTATAAAATGCATGGGGTCGGCGTCAGATTTTCAGAGATCCCTTTTTCCTTGACACTTCTAGACTTGACACATACTCAACAATGGTTGTCATCAAATGCCATACGGATTTGCCCTATACGGTGTACCTGGGTATGTTTGTGGATGCCCCAGATCTCAAAGGGTTGAACATCAAGTTTCGAGAAATCGTCGGAGTTGACCCTGATGGAATTATCAGGTTTACGGAGCCTGAATTTTATGGAGATGCATTGCAATGGGGTGTTGAGAAGTTTCAAGTGGAAGCTTCGAAGATCAAAGTGGTTGATGTGAGTGAATCTCGTACCACTTTCTTCTTCCCTGGATTCATCGATACCCATATCCATGCCCCCCAGTTCCCTAATAACGGAATCTTTGGTGACAGTACACTGTTGGACTGGTTGAATAAGTATACGTTCCCATTAGAATCTAAGTTCAAAGACTTAACATTTGCTTCTCGTATCTACAGTGAAGTGATCAATACTACTCTTTCATGTGGTACTACCTCATGTGTCTATTATGGTACTTTACATACCGAAGCCACGGAACTGTTGGCAGAGTTGGCACTTAAATACGGTCAGAGAGCATACATTGGTAAGTGTTGCATGACCCAGAACTCGCCAGACTATTATATTGAGTCAGAAGAAGAGGCAAGAGAAGGTACATTGGATGTTATCAAGTTCATGAAATTGAAAGATCCAAGCGGTGAATTAGTTAGTCCTGTTCTCACTCCGAGATTTGCTCCTTCATGCAGTCAGAAATTGTTGGAATGGCTTGGGGAATTGCGAGAAGAAGGTGATCATTATGTGCAAACACATCTGGATGAGAACAAAGCAGAGATCGAATACGTCAAGCAGTTGTTCCCTGACTCTAAGAACTACGCCGATGTGTATTACAGAACAAACTTGCTTAGTCCAAAGACTATCTTGGGTCACTGCCTTTGGCTGACAGATGATGAGAAAGATCTGCTTGTGAAGACTCAGTCTAAAGTGTCTCACTGTCCTCTCTCTAATGCATCCATCTCTTCCGGTGAGTGTCGAGTCAGATGGTTGCTTGACAACGGAATTGGTGTTGGTTTAGGTACTGACTGCTCTGGTGGATTCTCTCCAAACTTGTTGCAAGTTGCACGTAGTTGTGTGCTCGTTTCCAACATTCTCTCTGTCAGAAACGGTGACCCACACATCAAGATCTCATTCGAAGAAGCACTCTATCTGGGCACCATGGGAGGTGCCAAATGCCTTGGTATAGAAAATAGGGTTGGAACGTTCACTGTTGGTAAGCAATTCGATGCTTTGTTGATCAGTCTGGGTGTTCCTGGTAGCCCTCTAAAGGCGTTTGACCACCAGATACCACACTGGGGTATCGAAACCGACGAAATATCCAGAGGTAAGTTTAGAGACCTCTTGGAGAAATGGACATTCAACGGTGACGATCGTAACATTCGCAAGGTTTACGTCAACGGCCGGATGGTTCTAGAGAAGACCTAATTCTGTCTGTTGCAATCTAATATTTATAATTCTAAATAGTATACATTCACCTAATGGTAACAGATCGTATGCAAGATGGGCAAGCCTGGATTATGTTCTTGCCAGTTCCTAACTATGTCAGGAATCAAATCATCCAATGGCTCGCTGTTTATATCTGTGTTGCACTTCTCATAGGATGCTTCCAATGCGTTAGCCAATTCCAATATAGCCTGTCCACCTTTCAATGCACTCTCGTGGTCATCTCTAATCTCCACGTTAAAACAATAGACCACATTACTGACATTGTTAGGCTCGAAATAGTTCCGACTGAAGTAGTCCTCGACCACAGCATCAAAACATCTCTCTTCGCATGTAATAACCACTTGGAAATCCAGTTCGTCGTGGAATCCGGGATGTTCTTCTGGCCCTAACATCTGAGGCGGTTGGTTCATGTACGGCCATCTCTCTGGAGCCTTCTTTATTTGCATATTTCTCTTTGTCATATCCAACACACCATTCGCCTTGTTCATCCGTAGATCTTGTGTGTTTAAAACGTCCCATATCTTTGTGTACGGTGTACCAAACGAGAAAACGTTTGGCTTGTCGACGCTCGGTCCTGGTAATCTAACTGCTGATCCTGTACCATATGATCGAACTGTGTACCCATTCTCACTCAGCACTCGATGGGCCTCCATCGACCGATTGTTGTTCGATGCACACACTGTACAGAACCTTAATCGATCTATCGTTTCCGCCATCTTTTCCCCTTGTCAAGTCTCGTACCGATTGAAAGAAAAAGTGGTTTAAAAATGGTTAAGTTTTGAAATTTGAACTCTTTCGCTCCTTAATATCACTTTCTTCATGTTCGTACTGTTCAGGTATATCCTGTTTGTGTACGTTTTATTGGGGGTACATGGTGATTCTTCAGCGAGTACAATAGGTAATAGCAGCAGTATTGTTGAATATACTACAGAAAGCGATGCGGTCGATCCTGTGGCTTCACATCCAACAGAAACTCATGTTGATCTCACCTCAGAAGAGGACTTGTCAACACTGGAAGATTTGAATCCGTCCATTTTACCGAAGGCATCACAGTTGATTATTGGTAATAGTACCGATATAGTGCGTATGGATGGTGATGAAGTTGATGTGAGTGGGTTAAATGTCAGCTCGGACAGCGAAGGGATGCTGACCGAGGAGGAGAAGTCGTATTTCTTGACGTTTGAAGAATGGAAGAGTCGTAAAGCCATTGAATTGCAGCAACAGTCACATGAGGATGAGTTGGAACAGCAACGTCAGAGACAAGAACGGATTAGGTCGCAAAATTCACAACGGCAAAGCAACCTAGATGTGTCCGTTGGTGAGGAAGGAGAGTTTGAAGCCTCAATTTTCACTGATAACGAGGATGAAGATGATAGCAGCAGTATCAGCAGCAGGGGGGAAACTTATAAAGGACGGTTCAACTATGCATCATTTGACTGTGCAGCTACAATAGTCAAGACTAACTCCGAGGCCAAAGGTGCAAATGCCATTTTGAATGAGAATAAAGATACATATCTTTTGAATAAGTGCAAAGCGCCTCATAAATTTGTCGTTATCGAACTCTGTGAGGATATTCTGGTCGATGAAGTTTCAATTGGTAACTTCGAATTCTTCTCCTCGGGTTTCAAAGACGTCCAAATATCCGTCAGTGACAGTTTCCCCACGACTAGCTGGACTATTCTTGGTGAGTATAAAGCGGAGAATGTTCGCCGGTTGCAAACATTCAAAGTGGAAGATCCATTGATTTGGGCCAAGTTCCTTCGAATCGATCTACCAACATATTACGGCAATGAGTATTATTGTCCTATATCGTCGGTTCAAGTACATGGTAAGTCGATGATGGAGCAGTTCAAAGATGAGAATAGGAACGTTGATTTTGATAAGCATATAGGGGAGAGCGTTATTAAGAACCAAAAGCCTCAATTTGCACTGGATATCAAAGATCCACTTGATAGTCTTGACCTGGAAGAGATCGAATATGATCGAGAAGAGCAAAAAGATGAAGAAGGATTGAACTGTTCAACCACCCCGATGTTACTTGCATTCGATCAGTTTTTGGAAGACTTCAAGATGAGAGAAGAGTGTGCTGCTATCCCCTTGGATAACTCCACTATGAGCACTACCTCTTCCAAGACCGGTTATTCGAACTCGCAGGAGTCCATCTACAAGAACATTGTGAACCGACTGTCGTTACTTGAGGCCAATGCGACTCTATCATTATTATACATACAAGAACAATCGAAGCTTCTGTCCCAAGCTTTTGAGAACTTGGAGACTCGTCAAACGTCTCAATTCAACAAGTTGCTGAGTCAAGTGAATATCACTGTTCAATCACAACTACATACCATGAAACGGATGAACTCAGAGTTGGCGGTCAATTTTGAGCAATTGTTCGACTATCAGAATAGTCGATTCGAAGATTTGCTTAGGGACTCCGATAATAGGCTGAGTTCATTGCGTCGGTCTTTGAATTTCCAGAAAATTGTTAACCTGGTCAACTTCTTGGTCATCTCATTGTTGGGCATGTACGTGGTTGCACTTAACGGTGATACGTCTCAGCTTGATGGACGTATGTTTAATCTGAGATCCTGGTCACCAGTGAAGGAGAAAGAGTCTGATGAACAACCTGAAATAGCTGTCACGAAAGTGGAAGTCCGTACGGAGCCAGCAACAACTGACGATGCTAAGAAAGATTCTACCACTACAACTACAACTTAAACTTTACTAGTAATTGCAATGCATTAGATTACCTTATAGGCATATTAGAGAAAAGTTGACTCGCAGTCCAAACTTGTAACTAGTTCATGATAGGAGAAGAGTCTGGGTAACCCACACGTCTAATCTCTCTCATGTTGTCCTCACCACTTGCAATGGTCTTGGTAGGAACCTCCTCATAACAGGAGTCGTAAGTGGTTTGGGAAGATGCGGAACTGAAAGAGGAAAAGTTTGAAGGTGAGTACGTCGGAGAATACGATGACTTGGATGGCGAGCAGGTAGATGACTTGGTTGCACCCGGTGAATGATAAACTGGAGAAATGAAATGCATGGCCTGTACTGTGACGAATTCAAGGTTTGAATCGAAGTTAAGTAGAAGGTTGGACAAGTCAAAGATAGAATCTGAGATTCCATCTGCTGCTGCAACCTGCTGGTTAATAGCAGTGAGTTCCTTAATATCAATATCGCGTAAATGGTTCTTAGAAATGAAGTTCTTCACCACTGCAATGACTCCCAAAGAGGTGTACTTGTCAACAAGCACATCCGATGGGTTCATGAACGAGTTCAACAACAGAATAGAGATTTGACGAATCTGATTTGTAGACTCTAATCCTGAAAATCCACTGATGAATGGCCCATATAGGAACTCATCTGTTGGATCTTTGTTTTCAGCGTCGGAATCGTATGTAGAATCATTGTTATCGTCATCAAAGAATTGGAATTCCTTTCTTGGAGTGATTGGAGTTGGAATCTGATGATCGGTATCACAGACGCGAGCACCGGCACCGGTGTGTCTGAAACGAGAAGATGCAGTATTGATTCTGTACTCGTGATAAATCTTGTTGATGTATTTGCTACCGCAATCCAAGCCAAGCATGGAGCATGCAAGCAAAAATGAAGTGATAGCTATCGACGAGGTTGGGTAGTTAAGATATTCGCGTTCGTACAATGACAATTCGCAGAAGTATCTTGAGACAGCCAAGATGGCACTAACAGTTTGAGAGTTACCACGGTATTCTTCGATAGGTCTATTCAGAGTCTCTTTACCATCAGGATCCGAGAATTTGACACAGAGTTGGAGAACTTCTTCAAGTGACGCGTGACCGACGGACCAGCCGAGTGTACTAAGGATATGAACTTCCATTTCACGGAACATACTTTCCTCATACACGTTGGAACACATGACACTGAGTTCACTGATGCTTGGGACGCGACTCTTTTTATCTTCATATTTGGACGCGATCCAAAGGGCAGTACAACCAATCAATTGATAGTGCTGTTTGAATGCAATCCGTTTGGCGCAATAACGATCTATGATATTCCAACAAATGAATAGAGTCTGCGGTTTAAGTTTGAGAGACGAATGCATCTGGATGATGAAGTTCACGAGGTATGGTCGCATGAACCATTTGACTTCAGGTTGAAGATCGATCATCGATGGATTGATAGTAGATTGAGCTTCCAATTCTTTGAGATGTTTGGAGATCCGTGGCAAGTATTCGTTGGCCACGATCCTATTCTTGTAGTTCTCTAGGCATTCTAAGCAGGGAGAGTATGGCTTTGGAGCGGTACGCTTTGGAGGCCCATAGTGACGCTTAGTTTTGAGAGGTGCAGTTGAAGCAGACATGATGAATGAGTGAATGGAAAAGGTATGAAGAGGAAGCAAAAAAGATGCAATTCAGTGGCGTCTGATGAATATATGAAGGATGAAACTCTTGATTAGACTTTTGACAAGCCTTTAGGACGTATCACAAATTGTGTTGAAAGGGATAAATGAGGTTTTGAAGGAGTGAGTGAGTATGGTTGGGGGGTTAGTCGATTGAAAGGACGAAGTCTTAACAAATGACGCGTTTGTAACAGTTCAATGAACAGTTTGACGCGATTAGGATGCGAAAATTATCAATCGAAGCCTCAAAGAACAGGAACAAGCAGAGGAACCGTTGGGTTAAGAAATAAAAGTGCAAGCTTGAATCACTTTATAGGTGGTGCCAAAAGGGGAGTTAGGGGTTGTGGTAGTGAAAAAAAAAAGAAACGGGAGCGTGCAGGGGAATTTTTCAAAAGCACGAAATCAAGTAAGGAGGGTAGGAAGGTTTGAAGGAGTTTAAAATTGAGTGGGAACGGGATGGTCCGAAATAAGACGTTCTTGACGCGCAGCAAAGCGGTCAGTGTAACGAGAAGTAGCGCGGAACGCCACGATTTCGGTCAAACAATGCATTGGAATTGAAAAGTTACCCGATTAGTGCTCGCCCCTTCGACGCGTTGATTCTCGCGCCTGGGAAAAAAAACCTAATTGGGGAATTCTGGGATGCAAAGATGATCTAACGGAAGGGATGTATGCGGTGGGAGGGGGAGGGGGAGGGGAAGGGAGAAGCAGGGATGGGGTCTAGGAATAGGGTCT
Source organism: Xiuguozyma insectalens (assembly GCA_030574155.1). NCBI lineage: Eukaryota > Fungi > Ascomycota > Pichiomycetes > Pichiales > Pichiaceae > Xiuguozyma > Xiuguozyma insectalens. The sequence goes on along the minus strand of JAJMEL010000027.1, from coordinate 101,133 downwards.
AGGAATGGGCTGCGGGAATGGAACCTCTTTGATGGTTGCTCTCATTGGTGGTATCATTGTTCTTTTATTGTTCTACTATAGTTACATCTACCCCTACCCCGCGTTTAAAATTAATCCCGATTCAAGATTTGGAGGTGGACTGTAGTGATACGGTCGGTAGAAGAGAAATACTGTTTGCTGGGCATTGGTGCAATGATCTCTATAACATTCTGGATCTGATTCTCTGTACGAACCAGAAATTGAGATCCACAGCCTAAATAGAGTCTAAATAGTATCCTAGCTACTTGCTACTTATTCACCTACCTCCTCCTTACCTTCCTAACTCTCCCAACTTTAAATCCCTGCCATACTTTACAAATGCGGAACCTCTTGGCACCTGTCCCGCCGTTTCATCCAATCACTTATCCACACATCTTGGCTGTTCACCTTCATGCACAATTCGGTCTCATGACAACCAAATCTCCCACTTAGTCAACAACACGTCCTAAAGCGGAACTCCTCACGTGCATAAAAAAGCCGCACACCTAGACGTGTTTTCCCCTTGGGAATTACATCTGTACACCGAAAGAATTTGTGAGTAGTAAATCCCATCCCTGGCCGGAGACCGGTTATTGTGGCATCCTGAGACAGGGGGACCAGTAACATCCCTGCACCGCATTAATCTCAAATAAAATTGGGGATTAACCACGATAGGTCCGGTTAATCCCTGTTCTACCTGGAAACTGCAACCAAGGAGCTACCGGTAGCCAAATTTTTCACACGGGGTCATTCGTTGACTTACGGTGAACCCGGCCAGTTGTAATTAAAACAGGGATTCATGGTAGAAACATTATTTAGAGAGAGAGACGGAGGGAGTAGTTTGCTCAACCCGATACGAGTTCTACACTAACATGACAAGATCCAGCAATTGTGTTCATCTCAAAGCATGTACTCATCCACTCACCCATCTTCCCTTTTCCCTCTCTCCCTCCTTCTCTGATGCGTCTCTGTTCCCTTCTGTCTCATGCACAGAATTTCATAGATCTGTAATATATAAATGGATTTTCCAAATTGGTAGCCAGAACGTAGTACATCTTTTTTCTCAATGAGATCTTCAACGACTGCGAAAGGAGATGATGATTCTCCCCGAATCATACGAGAACAGGACCGATACCTCCCTATAGCCAATGGTAAGTTCAATGGTGGGGTTTATGGACCAATTAGACACTCCCCTCACCCCTATATTGCTCCAATTCACCCGCCCCATTCGTTATCTTTTCCATCAGTTTCATACTAACTATTGACAGTCAACAGAGTGATGAGGACTGCATTGCCCAGTTATGGAAAGCTTTCCAAAGAGGCCACCACATGCATGCAAGAGTGCGTCTCTGAGTTCATATCGTTCATCACGTCGCAAGCTGCCGAGAAATGCTCTCTCGAACGTCGAAAGACTCTTAACGGTGAAGACATTCTATACTCGATGGATACGTTGGGTTTTGAAAATTATGCAGAGACTCTCAAGATCTATCTAACAAAGTATCGAGAGTATGAGCTGGAAGAAAGTGAGGCTCGTCGAAGGAAGTACCGGCAACGGAAGGAACAGAAACGGTTGGAAAAGTTAGCTCAACAGGCGGCTGGTCGAGGCGATGGTGATGCCGCAGCCGATGTCGATCCTGCTGTTACTGCTGCTCTCGGAACTTCAGCAGAAGCTAGTAATCCTGAGGACAATGTGGATGAAGTTGATGATGACCCATCACGGCTCGATAGTGTTGACATGTACCAACTAGCGGACACTCCGGACATCTCCAGAGACAGTGTCAGTAGTGTCAACGTCAACGACAATGCTCAACCGACCAACGCGATGTTCGATCTGATGCACCCTGAACCTGAAGTCAAGCGAGAAGAGGACGAATCCACTTTCACCAATGATATTACTGATCTATTCGATTAGGCGCAAGCGGTTGTGCCTGTATGCTTCAAGTATCTTAGATTATGATGTTATGTATCCAATTGGTATCTGTACCATTACCATTACCATTCCCATTCCTTATCCATGTCCTATAATCCGTGACTCCTACATATTGGGCATGTGTTATCATTGAGTAACCATTCATCCACACATTCCTTGTGGAAAGGATGATTGCACTTCAGTATCCGTCCTTCATCTCCTTCTTCATATTCACACATACAAATTGGGCAATGTTCTCCTGGCTCAAAGTATGCAGTTCCATGATCCCGATCTGTCTTATCTTCCCACCTTCCTCCTGAAATGTGTCTTTCCTTAAATATGCATGTCGACTCGCTATGCGCATTGAGATCGTCATACGATACAGCCGAACGTTTGACGAACATTGAGAATAGTGACTGCCTGAATTCGTCCATGTTACTGCGTGTACTGTATGGTTCTGGTCTTCCATCGGTTTGTGGTGGTGAGCCATGTAAATCTCCGTTCGAGGCCATCACATATGTGGTCAACAGCCTCACAAACAATGGCATCGCTGCCAAGACTGTATCATTTTCGTTGTAATGGTGTGCCATCACTATAATGATCCATGACCGATAATCGGAGTCAACTTGATGCATTGATTCCGGGTTTGATTGATTGTCTCTTCCAAGGTTACCACCATTTAATGGTACACCTCTAGTTTCTGTAGAATGAGGAGCATAATCTCCTGCTTGTGTATACGTCCCGTCCAAATTGAACACATCTGCGTCAACATCATGGCGTACATCTGCTCGAGATCTCTGCTCATTGTTAATGCTGACCAATCCCACAATAAGCACTGGCACCGTTGGTGGGGGTGTTCCTGGCTGTCTCTCTGGCTGATTTCGCTGATCGTTGAATTTGAATGCTCTGAAAAAGCTAAGGTTTCTATTCCTTTGGATCTGCGGTTGTAACTCTCGTTGCAACAGATGCTCTCTTCTCAATCCTGTCAAGAATTGAGAAAAAGTGGAATCCCTAGTATAATGATCGTGGTCTGTAGAATCGATCCTAGTACCACTGAACCGGGCCATAATCTCATTCTCTGAATCAATATAGTCATCTATCCCACTCTCCATCTGTAACAATCTTCTTAATGTACTCATTGTAACGCTCTCCAACAGTGTAGAGAGTGTCTGGAATTGAACCATCAGCCCGATATCCATATCCATCAATGTACTCTCGTACTCTTCATCAATGATCTGTCTACGCTGATCTTCTCTGTACTGTTCGGTACTGAATATATCATTGTCAATGTTATCTGGTCCTCTTTCTCTACCCAATGGCTCATAGCTCAAATCGGTATTTGAGAAGACTTCATCATCAGAGATAGAAGATGAAGAGATAGATTGCCTATAGTTCCTTGAATGGATTGCGGAGATCGTTTGTTCAGTATACGAAGGACGTTGAACTTCAATATCAATCTCTCTACGGTGCCGTTCGTATCCAGGATTCAACAGAATGGTTTCTGTAGACTCCGTGGCTTCTCCATTGTCTGAACCTCCTCGTAGTAACTCCATCACACGTTTGGTTCCACGCCCGATCCCCATTGAAAACGATGACAATCGTCTAGAATGAGGTCTCTGTGTCTGTTCGACTGTATACGGTTCATGATCCTGATACGTGGGATCTCCATTGCTTCTTGAAACTGACTGTCCCATGATAAGAGATGACGTATGACTTTCGTATAGTAATTTAGTTCGATCCACAGTTCTATCTTTGTCTTTGAATCGATCCAATCTTTGCTGTATCTAATTGGAAGCTTTAGTGATTGGTATAGAACGTAATTGCCTCAAAATCCCTTGCTTTTATAACTTTCTGTGTCAAAAGAGCAAAGAAGAGAGTGACAGGCGCCTACTTAAATTATCAGGTCTGGCTGCAGCACAAGGAAATATCTGGGGTAGGGAGGGTAGAGTGAGGGGGGTGGGGTAGACCGGAAAGATGGTTGAGACAATGGTAGTACAGTAATAAAGAGTTGACAGTAAACCTTTTCATGTACTTGAAAGATCGTATGTACCTTGATTAGCTTGCATCTCATTGAATACTCGACACCACCTCCTTTGACCATCTCCTGCCCCTCATGCAATTTCCCTTTAGGGACTGGCTTTCCTAATCTAGAAATAATTTTTCAAATCTGAAACACTCCTGATACACCTTCAGGAATATTTAAATGCGGCTGAGATGCCTTCATCTGAATCTCTTCCACACTTGCATCCTTTACTCCCACTATGGCAAATGTACTTAAACTCACCGCCAATCTTGTGCAACAAGATGATATCACTACAAGTACTGTTACGGTTACCTCTACTATCACTTATTGGGATAAAATTCCAGTCACCGGTATTGTCACTAAGAGAGATCTAACATCATCGATTCAAAACAGCAACGAACAAATCGGTACCTTAGCACTTGTTATCTCCATCGTCATCCCTGTCAGCGTTGTGCTTATCGCACTTGCATACTTTACCTACTGGTATCGTCACCATCACACTCAACAAGCTTCCTCCTCTGAATGGATCCACAACAAACTTAATGTCGCGGAAATAATTCCAAACGAGACCACCACCATCAGCTCTTCTCGGTATTCATCCAGCAGCCTATCTACTTTGCAAGTGCCTCAGAGGTTGCATATCCATAGGGAGATAAACGATCTACCTTCGAAAGGAGTCAACAAACCGGGCCCATTTAGTCTACAATCTTTGACAACTCCTACCAGTGCCATTCGATCTTACTTCAACGGACTTAAAAGCGCCAATAGTTCATCATCTCCAGCCACAGTACTCAGAATGCAGGAGCCTCAGTCGGCTACCAGCCTGAAGAGTCTTATCTTGGTCAACAAGTTCAAGGATAAGGAACTCCCAGCGATCAATCCTTTTGAATCCCATACTGAGAATAAAGAAAATATCAGACCAAGTTATGCACCATCAAAATCCTCTCCACTGATAAGCCAACGTGTTAAGGATAAGGTCTACAATGAACCATATCAGGCCAGACAATTCCGTATTTGAAGCGGTCCATTCAGTCTATTGACAGTCATTAACAATAGGTGTGGAAATATAACAATCTTCATGTCAAGTGTATGTCCCTTTGCACGTATTCATCAATTTGGAGCTCCAAAAATGGGAACTTTCCACAAAACATTTTTTAACCGATTATGTCATTGTTTTTACACACAATAAAAAAAAAAAACCTCACAAGAGCGCCCCGCAACAATAAATTATTTATTTATGCATATCGTTTTTTTCCTTTTGTTTTTGGCGCGCTTTTTTCATTGATCATTTTTGTCCAAATCGGAAAATAAATCAACCTTTTTTTTTTTCAACATTTGTTGTCATAAGGGACGGGGCTTAGTTTAAATAGTCCAGTGTTATTAAATCCAAAGCCACTGTATCACAAATCAGAACTTCCTTCCTTTGACCTATAATGAAGAAATTAAGAGTGTTTTCACGCCCGTTATCGGGAGGCCATCGATCGTGGAGTCAATCGTCATCTCCGTCTTCCCCCACCGTCTCCACACCTGTTACAATGGAGAGCCAGGGAGAGATGAGTCCGGAACTGGCACCTATAGAGACACTTCTATCGGCACAGACAAATAGGAAGTATTATGAAGGTGTTTTGATGCTTTTAAGAGACTTGGACGGCCATGGTAAACCTGCTGGACGGAACTGGGAAGAAGTTTATGCAGTTCTGATAGGCAATGAGCTTTCGTTTTGGGATGCTACACAGATGAAGGACGGCAAGCCTGGATATGAAAGTAAACCAAACTACTTGAACTTTTCGGATGCTACTTTCAAAGCCGTTGAATCCTTGCCATCCAGTAATGGCTCTCTCTCGAATGTTATTATTGTCTCTACTACATTGAAGAATCGGTTCTTGCTGCAGTTTGATTCATCTGAACAGTTCAAGAGTTGGCATGCTGCATTCCGATTGGCCACTTTCGAATACAAGTCTTTGCAAGAGGCTTACACTGCAGCTTTGATGTCTGCCCGTGGTTCTATGCTATCTGATATCCGTGTCATTCTTGCACCTACTAAGTTTGCTAGATCAGATTGGACAGGTGTTCGGTTCGGTGCAGGTATGCCTTGGAAACGTTGTTATACAGTGATCGAACCATTGAAGAAGAAGAAGAAACACGGTTCATATGTCAGCCTGGGTAAAGTCGAATTCTATGAAACTGAAAAGAGCAAAAAACCGATGGCCACCATTGTCTCGGCTGAGTCGCTCTATGCCGTCTACCCTTACAACTACACCATTATTGACCAAAGTACTATGGTTAAACTTGATGGTCGGATCCAATTCGATAAGAAGGAAGGTCCAAAAGAATGCTCAATTTTCCTCATGCCTGAACAGCATTCTTCTGTCCCTGGTTATGATACTTTGATCAGATTCTTAGTTCCACTGCTTGATGCTTTCAACCTCTACGGACGTCCTGAGCGTCTAAACGCCGACAAGACTGATCCTAACTCTTTGCTATTTGCTCTTCCTGTGCTACCAAACGTGCACTATTTAGATGTGATCGACCTCATGGGCTTAGTCGGTAGTACCTCTTGCCTCTCTTGGGAAGCCAGAGACTGGAACACTGCTATCAAACAATTACTTCAAACTAAATTGAGCAAAGGTTACACAGGATGTGGCTCTGAAGATGGTATCAACGGTGCAGTCAAATTCTTGAATGCATCCAAGGATGTTGCTGCTGGTAAGAGCCGTTCCATTTCCCAATCTAATACCGACCATAGACAACAACTTGTTAATGGTAGTATTAAGGGAAGCTCTGGATCGACTATCAACGTTGGATCGGTGCCTGCGCCTCCACAGATTAATGTCGAACAGGAGAAGCAACAACAGAAACAGCAACCACAACAATACCAACAACAGCAACAGCAGCAGCAGCAGCAGCAGCAGCCACAGCAACCTCATTCGTACCAGCCAGTGAACTATACTTCACAGGCGCCCCCAAGAAGTAACGAGAAGTCGTATCAACCACACGACAGTTATGGTGACCTCTATCCAACGGAAGAACCTGTGGATTCTGTTCGTGACGATAGGCAAAGACAACCCCGCCGCAACAAGGATCAAGTTTCACCACAAAGGAAACCAATTCAGAGACCATTCGATTCTCCCGAATCGTCACCAGATAGATCAGTTCACAGCTCAAGAACGTCACCTCACAGAGTGGGTCTTATTCCTGATCAGTCAGCTTATCAGCATTCTAAACTTTCTCCTACCAAGCCCACTACAGGGTATCAGTCGACTTCTCCACGTCGCAGCCCAGCTCCTGGATCTATCCCTGACATCGATTCTTCTCCTCAAGTGACTGTAAGTGCACGTGGATCTGGTAAGATCGACAGTATCTATGCAGGATATGCCCAGATTCCAGAGCCAAGAGATGATGTCAATGGTGAATTGGCTAACAGATTTGCTAACACTTCATTGGATAATGCAACGCCAACAGAGTCCACACCTACAGAGGTCGAATTATACCCATCTGAGATCCATGAACATAAACTGCCACCAATTCCTACATCGGAAAGTCCAGATTTACTCACTCCAAATAGGAACTCTACTGCTGCCGAATCGAGTAGATCTGCCACTACTTCAGACGACTCTGATTTCCAGATTCCTGTTCGTACTTCTGGCGGTAACAACAACCGTGTTCTATCACCATTCACAGAGTTCCATCAATCCTTCAGCAGGTCTATGCAGGATAATGTCCCACGTGAAGATCATAATGCACAGATTGAAAGAACTCGTGCTCAGTTGCAGGCAAAAACTCAACAACCAAGTAACAATCTTACCATTCCAAAGCAACGTGACCGCGATTCTTACAACCTTCATGAACAACTCACTTCTACATCTCCAAGGAATTCCAGCCGCCATAGCCATAAACTGGAACGTAAGGCACCTCCACCGTTGGATCAAAGAGCACCTTCTGATAATGTGCGTCCTCAACAAGCAGCCTACAAACAGTTTGAACAGCCGCCAAAGAATCCTTACATGGCAAACTCACCTACTGGTTATCACACACCGGTTAACCAACAGAATCCACCTTCAAATCCACCACCTTTGGAACAACCTCAGTATGAGCCTCGGCCAGAACAGATCAAACTTGCACCAGTATTTGATCAACAGGGTAATATTGCTCCAGAGACTCCACAACCTCCAAGTGCTCAACAGTTATTCTTTGATGCTAATACTTCTCCATATAGAGGAAACCAAAATACTCCGCAGAGAAGTCAACAGCAACATCAACAACAACAACCTCAGCAACCTCAGAAATCCCAGCAGCAGCAAACCTACTACGATAGATCTCAAACAGGCTACCAAGGTCAGTATGCTAACTATGCTGTTCCGGAGCAGAATTACTCTCCATTGGAATTCACCCAGTCGCCTCACCGTCAGAACAATGAAACTCAATTGCGGAGCCCTTATGGGAAACCTCACTCTCCTGCAAGAGGATCAGATCCAGCTCTCAACAGAGGCACTTCGTCAGTCTACGAGCAGTCTGGCTATGCTGTTCCTTCACCAAACCAGCAGCAACGTATGCAACAGGTTCAACAGCAGCCTCCACAGGGTTACCAAGGAGGAGGAGGTTATGGACCTCCACCTGCATCTCGTCAACAGTACTCTCAACCATACTACCAAGGTTCTCCAGGTGGTCACCAATACTATGCCAACTCACCTCAAAGATCTGAGTTCTCTCAGTACAATCAACCACCACCACAGCAACAATATGCTAGACCTCAGCAACCCTCGCAACGCTCAGGGTCGTTCAGCGGTTCCGGATCCGGCAACCCATACTCTGTGGCACAGAACCAACCTACTGGTTACAAGAAGAACCCATATGCGAACTGATATGGCAATTATGTACAATAAACCTTTATACGTATACAATACTTGTTATCATGCATCCATGTCTGTGACAATTTCAAGAACCTTCTTGACTTGACCTATTTCAGGATCAGGATCGTTTTCCACGCTGAGAAGCAGGCTGTCCAGCAGCTTACCATCGATTTCCTCAGGTTTGGAACCTATACAAAGTGCAATGACACGTTTGAATTGATCTTCGAGTTCTTTTGAAGAAGCTCTACCTGCCTTCGTACGTTCAATCAATTGTTCATTGTTGCGCTTGTAAGCATCAATACGTGCCTGTAAGACAACCTTTGGAGGTAACTCTGCGGATGGATTTTTTTGCTTTCCTTCAAGGACTTTCTTGATCTTATCGGTCAATTCATTCAAGTCGGCATTCTCAATAATCTCCATCACATCGGTATATCCTTCACTCTTCTTGGCTGCAATCAGTTTATCGACTTCTTGCACCACTTCGTTAAACACAGGCCACACTGTGAACGGTTCGTCTGCATCGAAATTACCAGAGAAGCTTGTTGAATTCAATGGTAACGATTTAGCCTCTTCTTGGAATCGTTCATCTTCTTCGCGAATAGCTTCATCGAGATTGGCAATCTTCGTCTTTTGATCTTCGACTGCACGAACCAACTGTTGCAATGTTTCATACTGTTTTCTTCTCTCTGATAAGTGTAATGTTTTGTCGCGTAATGTTGGATGTAGGCTATTGATTTGCTGAGTCTTCTGTTCTAATTCTTCTTGGAATTCATTACCGAGCTCTTCGACGAAACTCTGGAGAGAACCTAAGATGCGTAGACTGTTACCCGAGGTACCAGAAGCGGCCGTTGGTTCATTCGTTACAACTGAACGAGCGACAGTATCCTGTACCGATGAAGTTGCAGATTCTGGTTGGTTTTCAGATTTCACACTCTCTGGTTGATTCTTTTGTTGCAATAGTCTCCTTGATTGCACATCAGATGGCCATGAAACACTAACGCCACAGTCTGTTGGACGAACACCAGCTTTATTAGGTTTTGTTGGATCGGCACCAACTTCAAGGAGTTGTTGAATGATATGTTTATTTCCCACCATGGCAGCGATATTGAGGCATGTATCACCGTTTCTATCAGGAACGTTGATGACATCCTGCATAAATTTGGTGAGACCAAGAGCTTGATTTCCAGGTAATGTAGGACCTCTGCGGACGACCCATTCAAGCAAGGTTTCGAGATAGTATTTGCAAGCGGTACTGCGACCTTTACGTCCACAGGTGTAAGCGATATGATGCAAAACTGTACGTCCCTTATGATCCAACACCGTTATAGCCGGGTATAGATAATCGAGAATCTTATCGAAGCATTGATTATCGTAACAGTTGGTTGCATGGACTGCACGAATGAGAGCAGTTTGACCTTCTTTATCACCGATCAGTCTGTTAGCACCACGTTCAACGAGATCTTTTACGAGAGAGGTACGACCAAGAGTAGCGGCAAGGTGTAAAGCGGTCTGACCATTATCATCGATTGGAGCGTCCACTTGTAAGCCTTGAAGCTGGGACTCATCACCTTCAACTAATTCTAACAATGTGACATCTTTCTGGTTGGGTAAGAACAACGATGAGAGCACGACTTTAGATTCATCGTCGATATCTAAACTTGAGAGTGGCTTGAATGCGTATGGAGCATTTGGGTTCGGTATAGAAGTGTCATGATCATATGTCTGTAGAGGAGGCAATGCATCATGTGAGAACTTTAACCGTTTAGTAGGAGATCCCGTATTCGAGTGGCTGGTTTGTACCTGTTGTCCTTGTTGTTGCACCTCTGCCTGCCCCTGACTGCCCACGTCCGGTTCTGTCATGGCAGAATAAGACCGTGAAAGCTGAGCCTTGGTTGGAGTTTCCTCGGCACTTGTGGCCAAGTTGTACATGATGAGTGGTTTTAAGACATCATACAGATCATATTCACGTGCCAGTTCGACTGCGCGATCGTATGGCACCCAGGTACCTTGGTACCGTCCAGAGCCTCCTTGAACTTTCTGATGAGGTCCATTGGCTATCTCAGCTTCCAACAGCTTCGACCGTTTCGACCGATCGATACCTGCCAGCTTCAAGATCTGTGTAGCATTGAAATATGAATCACTCACACGCCTCATCACGGGGAATTCATTAACTTCCACTTCCAACACTTCAACGTTCGAATAGGATGCCTTGTACACTGGAGTTACATGATACACGGATTGTCCATTGTCTTCTTCGTCACCATTCAGGCCGGATTGCGAAACATTGTTTGCATTCCCTCTCTTTCCCACACTCATTAGCGAATCCTCGGCCATACTAAGACAATTTCAATATTGTCCCTGCTAAACCAAAGATATCTAAACAGAGATGAAATCGGATTGGGACTTTTTTTTTTCATTTCTTTGCGGGTTTCGCGTGCGGCAACCATTTTTTTCAATTTTAGATTTGGAACAAAAGCCAATAAGATCCCAATTAGGAAATGAGGTGGGAGGGGAGGGAAGGTGCGAATTATTTCAATCTCCCCCCTCAACTTACACAGCTTCTTTACTAAGAAAGGGATCATCTCGGTATTGCACCATTAATGTCGTCCTTACCTCCTGTTCCAACCGAGATCCAGAAACATGTCGGTACATACATTCGCAGATCGCAGGAATTGAGCTCATACCAGCCTTTGATAGCGTACTTCTGCGAACTGTACTCAGCACAGCTTATCTTGGAAGGTCAGTATCATACGACATCACCAGAAGTGGCATTGTTCACAGAAGCGTTGTTGAACAGCATTGAGACTCTCAAGAAGGAATTGATCGATTCAAGCGACAAAATAGCTGAAGTCATCAATGATAACCAGAAGAGTTACAAGTATGTGCTAGGGTTTGCAGGTAAAATCTTCCAGAGTGCAGAGTCCCAAGTCGCCTCTCATACTTGCTCCAAACAGACCGCACAACAGTTCAAAGCTGCCATTGACTTCTATCAGTTACTACATCTATGGGACAATATATATGCCGAGGATAAACCAGCAATTGAGAAACAGATCAAATATGCCAAGTTCCAGTGCGCTCGTATTCTCAAATGTATCAAGAACGGAGAAGATCCTAACGATTACACCACCCCAGAAGAAGAGAAGGAATTGAACAATATTGGTGGAGTACCATCGGAGATACCGCCAAATGAATCTACCACTTCAACCGAACCTGCTGCTCCAATTGAACACGCTTCTCCAGCCGATAAAAGTCCACCATCACTGCCATCTACTCCGTCAGTGGCTCCATCAGTGACGGCACCTTCCCTCCCGCCGAAGCCTCTCAATACAACAGCTCCTTCTAATATAGACCTCCCAGAAACACCCAAGGATATAGAAGGTGGAATAGATCTACCTACAGCTCCTGTTCTCATCAAGGGTGAAAAGAATAGCCTTGGACTACCTTCTGCACCTACACAGCCTAAAGCCAAACCCACATCGAAACCTACGGCAAAGCCATCAAAAGCTTCCAAACCTGCCAACACAAGCCCTCCTTCAAGACGGCCGTCTGCACCTGCTGTATCCGAGAAAGCTCTTACCTCCTCTGATGTCAACCAAATATGGAAACAGGAAGAAGCCATTTCTCAGGCTCAAAAGCAAGCCCGTTTTGCTATTAGTGCATTGAACTACGAAGATATCCCTACAGCCATCGACGAGCTCGAGAAGGCTCTCAAGTTGCTTCGGAACATTTAGAACAAATATTGGTATACATATGTAGTAAATATGTTTATATTCATGACAAATTAATCATCTCTTGCATCCTCAAAACTATCTCCTTCGAGATCCTCGTACAAACTGCCTCTGTTCCCGATAGCGTTGGCTCCAGGTCTCCTGTTGATCACGAAATCCAAACCATCTTGACTGGTATCCGGCGATTCGTTCTCATTCTCATTTTCTTTCTCATTATTCAAAGATTCAGTCAAATCCAGTTTGGATCGGCTCCTTTCCTTTTGAATTGAAACCGACCGGGACATAGATTCGTCCAATGAACTAACAGAACTGTGCCTCGAACCTTGTTGTTGCAGTCTCCGTTTCATTCTGTCACTAAGTTTGAAATCACTTATCTTGAAATCAGACGCAGTAGGCGATGGAACGGTAACAGACTCATGACCATTCTGTTTCGTCAACTTCATCAAGAGCTCATGTGTCTTATTTCGAATCTCATCCTCATCCTGCTCTTCAGCAACATCAGGTAACCCATTACGGGATTCTATAGCCAATTCGCTAACATCTTCAGCACTTTCTGTTTTAACAGAATGCTTTTTAGCCCATTCTCGGATCTTTGCAGACGTTGGTTCACTCTTAAGTGGTCCAGTTTGCCGTAATTGTTTGAGGAACTTCTCCATATCTGAGTTCTGTGCCACCGACTGTTTCTCAACTTTAGCTTCTTCTTTCTTCTCCTCGTCAAGACGCTTCAGACTCAACTCATACAGTCTGTTGCGCTCTTCCATCTCCTTATTCTCTTCAGAAACCTTCTCAAAGCTCTTCACAAAGTTACTGAAGTTGCTCAAAAAGTTGTTTCTGGCAAACTCATCACTTTCCGGATCTTCTCCAAAGTATCTCATCAACTTATCGAATCTCTCCATCACAAGCTTGGTTCGATCATCCAACAATTCAGCCTTCGACCGTGCCTGTGGTAACCCTTTTAAGACAACCTTCAAGAATTTATCCTGAGGATGGAAGTTATCAGGATTAGACAAGTTTCCATTCAACAACGAGGCATCCACATTTTTCACACTAGAGATAAGTTGATCAGAATCAGTCTTCATCTGTTCAATGGATATCTTAGATGCAGCAAAAGTTGGTTTAAGTTCTTCTAGGAACGATTGCAACTCAGGATAGTTTTTACGGATAACCTTCTCCACATAATGAAGGAATGACATTGTGTTCTTGCTATCCTTCAAGAATCCCAATCTTTGCAAAGTACTAAGCTTGAATCCAGAAGCTTGTTTCGAAGTGTCATTCATATAGTTACCAACAATCAGGATAATATCAAACACATTCCTTAATGTGTCTGATTTCTCTAAAACATCTAATGCGGCATCAATCTTGTCAAACTTCTCAACCAAATCGTCATAGTCTTTCTTATAGTTTAGAACCGTGTTCAATGCACGCATTCTCGATCTCCAATAATGGTGTAAGTTGTAGATAAGCTCCAAGTAGATTCTGTCCGCACGTGCCAATTCAGTTGGATCTTTTTCGCTCTTGGTAGCACTGCTTGAACGCCAATCAGTAGAGTAAGGCTCAAAGTTTTTAGTTAATGACACTGAGATATCATTTAATTCAGGTTTGGCTAAGAACTCCATTAATGCAGGTTTCTCCAAAACATCGTCATCACAATGTAAGATTTTGATCACAACTTCCTCATCCGGATAGGCAGAGAAGGAATGAAGACAGATACCAAACTGTTGAGAAACGTCAGTCTTGAGGAAAGTAATTTTGTTTGCTTCCTCTTTCCGACGTTTAGCAATTCTCTTCGCCTCCTTAGCAGCAAACATGACTTCGATCTCATCAAAGACACCTTTATTGAGCAACTGTTTAGCCAATTCATCAGAGCCCATCTGAGACCAGAAGGACTCTTCAGTATCATCCAATTTCTCCCAGTGAAGTTGTTTCATTCTACGACGTGGTCGTGGAAGAGAATCAAATGGACCAGCAACTGGGAGAGGCGACACTAACGGTGTAGCTGTAGCAGAAGACTTACCTGAAGGCAGAGGTGGAGGCGCTGGGATAGGAGATACATTGTTGGATCCACCTGACATTGGTGGAGGTGGAGGTGGAGGTGGAGGTATTCCAGAGCTACCCATAGGTGGGGGAGGTGGAGGAGGAGGTGGGGGTGGTATTCCAGCATTTGCAATAGGAGGTGGGGGTGGAGGTGGAATACCAGCATTAGAAATAGGTGGTGGAGGTGGAGGAAGTGAAGCGCCATTCTTTTCTAATATAGTTGGCATTGGAGGTGGAGGTGGAGGTGGAGCGCCAGAACCGACCTCTGGTGCATCTTTCTTTACAACCACTGGCTGTTTAACCTGCTGTTTAACCGGCGAAGAGTTAGCACTCACAGCTTCCGATGTGCCAATAGAAGCATCAGAAGCCACGGAAAGTTGGGAAACTCTACTACTCTTCTTTTCCGGAACAGCAGCTCTAGTTTGTTGCACAGAAGGTGCAACATTTGCATCAATTGATGGTTGCTTGGCAACTTTGGATTCAAGTTCACCAAGGAATGGGCGCATACCTGCCTTATCCAACTTGTTAACTGGCTGCTGTTGGGCAGAAACTGTGGCAGCTGTAAATTCAGCTTTTGGCTGTTGTTTCTGGCCCTTGGCATACCGATCTTCAAACTTTTCAAGCAATTCACCTTTAGAGACGGTGGCATGTGCACGTGGTGAACTATCAACATCTTCCAAACTACCTTTCAGTTCTTTGCAGAGCTTTTCAATAGAATCCAGTTCTTCGTTAAGCTGTGCAGACCTTCCGCTAGAAACAGGTTGACGTTTTGGATCCAAAGTTCTGACAGGACTCGATGAGCGGGAAACAGCTTCTTCAACAGACTCACGAGAACGAAGATCTTCCATGTACTGCTGTAACTTTTCAAGCCTATCCAATGCTTGCATTTTCTGTGTATTCAGGTTCTCCTGTTGGGCAAGGCTTCCTTGCACTTTGATAACCTTGTTACTATCTTTCTGTAACTGATCAAGCTTTTGACGTAATGCCTCTAACGTCTCCAAATCAACCGCACGGTCGGATTTGGTTGGTGGAAGAGGTATCTGTTCAGTAAATTCTTCAAAGTCCATATTTTCAAGATCGCGTGCTTCTCTTTCCAGGAGGTCCATCTTGAATCTGAGATCACGCAGTCTAGCACTAGGTTCAACACCAGTAGCACCAAGACGACGAGATTCTGTCTTTGTCTGATCAACACGATGTTGTAATTGCCTTTCGAGCTCATTGACAGCCGGCGAACCTTGTGGGGTGATTTCTTGGAATCTATTGTCGTTATTGTTATTACCAGGGTGAGGTTCCAAACCTTGATTCTGGTAACTATGCAGTAGTAAAAGCATTTCACGCATCTCCATTTCTTGTTGATGCTTATCCAAAATACGTTTCCGCTTCAATTCAGAAACTTCTTTATCTCTTTCATCTAAACGTTCCCGTATACGTGTGAGAATGAGGTTACGTTCCAGAAGCTCATGCTTCAAGTCTTCCACAACACCTTTTGAACCTTCATTGAGTTCTTGGATAGCAACATCTCTCTCTGCAATAGCCTCTTCAGCGCGTTTCTTGGCAATAGTAGCCTCTTCAATTGCCTTTCTGGCAATTTGGTCAGTGTTGTAGGATGCCATCAACTTGTTGATAGAGATGTTCATATCAGCATCGTCATCACCAGTAGCCATTGTGATATTATTAACAAAAGCGTTCATCAATTTCAAGTTCCGGCCCATCTGTTCAGGATCGGTATCTTGCAAGTGACCCGATTGACTGACAAATATGTTTTGAATCATATTTTGAAGATACTTTCCAGAGACTGTACCACGGGACTTCTTCCACATGGATGCAAACAACGACACAGGGTCATTAAAATCGATTTTTTGGTTCTCAAATTCCTCCATCTGTTTCAATTCGTTCAAATCGTCCTGCTCACCTGCTTTAATCACAGAGATTGTATGGTTGACATCTTCATTATTAAGCTCGGACATCAGATCAAATATATCATTCAATCCGGCACCATAAAATAACCTTCTGATCTTGGTTCTTTTAGCCAAAGAACCAGACTGCTGGATCAAAGTATTGATGAGCAACAAGGTAGCGACTGAATACTCTGCAAGTGCAGTATCAGTTAAAGTACCAGAATATTTGAACTCTTGGAATGAACCAACTTTGGAACCCATACGTCCTCTACCTTGGAAAAGACGTTGAATACACCAGAACCAATATTCGTACCTTTTCAACCTAGATAGGTTATCTAAGATGTATTTTGATTTTTCATCAAGTAATTGATGCATATCTGGAGGTTGATAGACAGCAGTGATATAACTCACGTGAACGTTATTATTGAGAGGACGATGCATGGTATCATAGATCAACTCACCGTAACCGGTCGTATGATAAAAGTAGGTGATCATATCCGTTGCCCATTTCCGGACCTGAGATCTGCCAGAAAAGAGACCACCGAATATCGATGGAATGAAGATATCACGGCGTTTCAAGTCATCCAATCCGATTCTCAAATCGCTGATCACTTTGATACAACGGAACAGACGGGTTTCCTTTTCTAAAACACTTTCATAATCCTCTGAAATCTGCGTGAACATCATCTTCGTACCGTTAGAGTTGCTGACAGGTTCATCGGTAGGAATAGTCTTGTACAGGTTATTGAGCACTGTACACAGACACAGAGCACCTTCACGTTTGATAAAGTCTTGCGCCCAAGTGATCTCTTCGGAACTGAGACAAATATCCAACTCTTTCAGCTCTTCGAGACTGATCTCGTTACTGATCAGCTTCTCCACGTAGAATTGCGGATCGACGCTATTAACATTGGGGAGGTTTGTCTTTGGAGGGCCACCTTTCATTCTTCCAGGCATGGATGTAGGTATTGATGACATTCTCTTCGGAGAAACGAGGTTCTTCTTTTTGGGAGAAATGCCGTTTGATTGTTGCTGTTGTAGCTGCTGGTGCTGCTGCTGCTGATTGGTTTGATGCATTTTCTGTTTCTTGTACTCTGCTAGCTTGTGTTGTCGGATGAGCATCCACTTCCGGTCGATAGGATAGCTGACCATCTGTTGACGTGCTGCTAGCGGCAAACTACCGAAATCACGATCTTCCATGACTTCTGCGAACATTCGTTCGATTTCTGCATCGGATGCAGGTTTGGCCAGTTCGAAATCATCCGACAGTGTATGACGGTGTGCCTTTTTCGCACCTTGTAATCGTTTAGCCTGTGATGAAGGCAATGAATATATTGAAGAAGGGACGGTGTTGGAATTGACTGATGATCTGGTAGTAAGACGAGACAGAGGTGATTCAATACTTGCAGCATCATCTCTCTGATCCTTATTGGAACGGTTTGATCTTGAAAAGAAACTCGATTTTGAAGGAGAATCGTTCGACGATGACCCACTTGCGGCATCTTGGTTACCGTTAACCACTTTAGAACTCCGTCTTCCGATCAATGAACCCATGAACCCACCACTGCTAGTTCCTCCATTATCTGAATGCTTGGAAGAACCCATTCTGCAAAGCCAGGTTTCTAATAGAGCTTTTTATATCACTACTCTATAGACAAGAACAACTTGGTATGCACTTTACTGCAACAATGGCAATGAATTGGAATTGTCTGACAAGCCCAGAAAGAAACGTGTAGTGTGAAGGACGCGAAATCTTGACACAGAAATTTACCGGGGGGAGGAATTTACCGGGCTTGGTTCTTGAAAAATACGAAGGGAGGGGGAAAGGCGGAATCAAAGCAGAAACAAGGGTGTAAGGCGGGGTTGGGCCAAAAAATGAACTATATATAACCCGCCTGCATATAACCCACCGGGCCCGTAATTGGAATCTTTCAAAAACTTGTACCAGTCGCAGAGACCCTGAAACTCAGCAGATAAGCGATTAGTTTTATTATATTGGACACTTGGAATGGATCGAGCGAAACCTGATCTACAGTACGTTGACGAAAATGCGAACGAATCGGATCAACTTGGAGAGTTTGACCTGGGACAGAATGAAACACCGGCACTATTGGGTAGTCCTACACCGTCCATTAACGGTCTTAAGATCGAAAAGATTGGAAGAAAGACGGTTATTAGTGATAGATCAGAGGATACGATGCATGGATGGTCACCACATGATGCACTAAATCATACATTTGATTTGAATACGAGTTTTGAGCTCAGCGATGGCGAGATCGATGAGTTGCCGGAGTATGCCTCGTTGGATCCAAATGAAGGCAGATCGAACCTGAAAAGCGCGTTCTTCAACATGACGAACTCGATTGTCGGTGCTGGTATCGTTGGTATTCCGTTAGCTATCAAGAACTGTGGTATTGTGACAGGGGTGATCAGTTTAGTGTTCCTGGCTGTACTGAACGACTGGACTTTACGATTGATCATTTACAACACTAAGCTGTCTGGTTCCAAGACTTACACTGGGTTTGTCACTTCATGCTTCGGCAAGTTGGGACACCTGGCAGTGCTCCTTTCTCAAGGACTTTTTGCATTTGGAGGAACCATCGGTTTCTCCGTCATTATAGGTGACTCTATCCCTCATGTGGTAAGAAGTGTCTTTGCAGATGCCGTCAAATCGTCTAGATTTGTTGATATCCTACTGTCTAGGAATGTTGTTATCGTTCTGACCGTTACCTTCATCGCATACCCGCTGGCATTGAATAGAGACATCTCGAAACTTGCGAAGGCTTCCGGATTAGCTATCGTCAGCATGCTTATCATATTGGTTATCGTGTTATTCCGTGCTCCTCAGATGCCTGACGAACTTCGTGGTGATATCACTGGCCTTGCTTGGTTCATTCAACCAGGCCTCTTCAAAGGTATCAGTGTCATTTCATTTGCTATGGTCTGTCATCATAACACGACATTTCTGTACGATTCCATCCGGAAACCAACTTTGGACAGGTTCGATTTCATGACCCACCTTTCTTGTATATTCTCTACAATCCTTTGTGCACTCATGGGTCTGTCCGGCTACCTCAACTTTGGTTCCTTAACTAAAGGTAACATCTTGAATAACTTCCCTGGAGACGACTGGGTTGTTAACATCGCGAGATTCTGTTTCGGTCTCAACATGCTCACCACTTTCCCCTTGGAGATTTATGTCGTGCGTGAAATCATTAAAGATCTCTTTGAAATCTATCTTCAACAGAGGAAGCAAGACCCTTCCTTTACTTTAGAAACACTCCCCTCTTTGCCATTCATCATCATTACTTCTGTGGCCTGCTTCGTACCCATGGTGATCTCATTGTTCACCTGTAACCTTGGTGCAGTCTTAGAACTTGTCGGTGCCACCTGCGCATCTATGCTTGCATACATTTTGCCACCGTTATGTTATGATCATATGACAAAACATGGCAAGACTAAAAGACAGAGAATTCCTTCATTCCTTTGCATTGTCTTTGGATTTATGGTTATGATTATCTCATCAACTCAAACGATTATGGATACACTGCATGGTAACGGTGGAGGACATTGTGTTAACTGATTTAGCTAATTATTATTACTTATTCATCATCGCTGTCCATGACAACGGCTCTTCTATGTGTAGTGGACTCGGCTGGTTCTTCCTGTTCTTCCGGCTCCTTGGGCTCTTCCTGCTCCTTTGGCTCCGTAGACCCTGTATCTGCATCCGATAGCCCCATGAAACTATCCTCCTCGTCTGTCTCGTTCAAATTGAACAATGAATTGAACTGTTCAGGAGTGATTTGCTTCTCACCGTTTTTGATAACCATTTGACGCAACTTCTCTTCTCGTTCAAAGAACCTTTTCTCCTCTTCATCATCAGATGCATCAGCATCTGAATCAACAAACTTGGATGAAAGATGCTGCTTCTCCTCCTGCACAGGTTTAGATGCCTTCTCAACACCTTCATGCAATGGTAACGCTTTCCCGTTCCTCTTCCTTCTCTTGGATTTCTTCCTTTGGGTATTTGGTAATGGATCATCATCTTCAGAATCCACGGAACGCTTCTTACGCTTCCGACGAGACTTCTTGCCCTTCTTCTTCATGGCGACACCCTTGACTCTGTTCTCATTCGCTTCCAATCTGGCTTCCATCAAGTCAAGATTATCCTCATCGTTGGCAAGTTCTTCAACATCTTCATTATCCACAGCAAATTCTCCATATCCTTGGTGGGTGAACCGATAGTCATTCTTCTCCAAGTTCTCAGCTTCTTTATCGGTAAGTCCGACATTCTGAATTACAGTTGACTCCATATACTCTGGAGGAATCTGTGGAACTTCAGAAATCAACTTGCCTTCCAACTCATATGGATCCATAGGACTGTCAAGTGCTGTTTGCATTAGACTGACAGTGTTACTGATCTCGTCTGTTGTTTTACTCTCTGGCAACATGTTGCCAACAAATCCGATTGTTTCCACAAGCAACCGGAATGTGGCATCCTTATACTGGGACTTGACAAGCTTGGGTGGGATACGAAGCTGTTCAGGCAGAGGAACTTGTTCCTGTTCCGATGCTTCAGCAACATCTCTAGCCTCCCAAGACAATCTCTGATCTTTATAGTCTGTCATCAATTTGATCAATTCTTCTACCATGTCAGACTTATCTCCATAAAGTAGTTGTGACACGAGAACGGTAATTTTGAAATTGTATGACATATTCTCATCGGCAAACTTGATATCCTGTGCACGCATCTGCATCTGGCTCTCCTTGATAGAGTCCATATCTCCACCAAGAAGGTATATCTGGAGATCGGAGTCTTGTGTTGGATGCTGAGTGAGAGGCTCAAGTAAGATAGAATCACCACGTTTATGAAGCTTTTGTAAAACTCGCATGTAGAAGCTCAACAGACGACCAGCATCGCTCATTGTATGCCTTGAAAAACGAGCATTTTTGAAGTCATGCAGAGCAAGCATGAAATCGAGTCGAACCAATTTAAGGAAGTGTATATCCCACTTTTTCAAAAGACGGTTGAAATACGAAAGACACTTATGAACTTGGTCTTCAGTCAATTCTTGGAACCGACAAAAGCAAGACACAAATGTATCAACGACATGTTCGTTCAATAGTCGGTCTTGATAGTCTAAATACACTTTCTTATCAAGGACCTGGAAATGCTTCAGTTTAGTTGGATCTTGCAGATCAAACTCAGAGTTCTCATCCTCTGATTCATCTCCAGGTAAGTTATCTTCGGTGTAGAATTGTTTCCGAGATTGCCGGATCTTCTTGCTCAACACGATTGGCACACTCAACCCACTTAAATAATGTAGAACCTTGAAAAGAACGTTGGTGAAATCCACCATAGCCAATTGGTATGAGAGTGGCATCTTAGCAGACTCCTTAGGTATACGGAACAAGACGTCCACTGTGTCTTGACTGGCAAATATGTTTCTTAAGACAGACTCTGAAGTTGTAGAATACGTCTCGACTTCTTCCTGTTCTTCACCAGTGAACTTGGATGTATCAACTCTGTGAATTTCAATAGCGGTAAGAAGTATTTCTTTCAGACAGTCAACGGCGACTCTAAGCAGAGTGAATTCACGAGTTTCCAAGTACCTTGGAACTCGACTAGCCATCAGCATTCGAATCATCTGTTCATCAAGACAGCCCATGACATAACCGAATCTTTCAGTTAGATCTTGCGACTGTTTACGGAGACCAGACTCGAATCGCAACATCCACTGAATCAAATAGAGGAAGTGGTAATCACCAAATGCTCCTAATTCAACTGCACTAGAGTTGGTCATTCGACAGATCTGTGCAATGAGGACACCAAAGCCAGCTTCAGCGAAATCTTTACAGAACGTTTGGAGTAGACCACGACAGTGTGCATTCGATATAACTTTTTTGGCAGAGTTCAAACGAGTATCAAAGTCAGAATGCGTACTCTGCTTATCATCACGGTGATGCCTAATAGCAGCCATTTTCTTGGAAGCTCCAGAATCTAATTGATCTAAGGGATCTGAATGTAACATACCTCTTTGCGTACCAACAGTCAAGGAAGATTCATCAGCGTTTTCACGAATACTCAATAGAGTACCGAAATTTGCGTGCCGTGTAATACTATTACTGAACAATTGCTTCTTGATCTCTTTTTCTTGACCGATCAGTTCAGCCAGCTTGCTACCAACTGCGGTCTGATGCTGCGGCGAAGATTTATCAGTGGTAACCACGTCTTCAAAGAGCGTATTAGGATCGACAGAAAATATCAAATAGAAGTAAATGTCGAGACAAACCGGTGCAAGAATTCCAGAATCAAATTCAGTACCTAATCCTGCAGTAATCGTCTGTATGAACATGAGGACCTTGTTCTTCTTGAACTTGGTGAGCATATTCTCATATGATATCTCTTCCTTGGTGACTCCAGGTGGCATGTTGTCAAGCACCTGCTGAGTCTTATTAGGTTGTCTCTTCTTGGAAATAGTATAATCGGCAGGTTCTATGCGGATAATGTTCCGGAAGAAATGTAGACATAGATTCAGAATCACCATGTCTCTTTGAGACCGTTTATCCTTGGGCTGGGCCAAGATCGGCAACGCCACTGAAACAACCGCTTTAAGACACTTTCCATTATCAGAGTTCAGTATATGATGCTTGCATTCAACGTACTTCTTCTTTAATCTCATGTAGAGGTCGATCTGCGAAGCTGATGCGTTCTCCATATCTAACACGAGTGGTTTAGTGAGAGCAACCAACAATTCCAAAGTGGACAGAACAACATTTTGCATGTAGGTACGATTAGAATCGTTGATCTTGGGTGCCAATTGAACCATGATTGGAATCAGATCATTTGTAATCAATACATTCTCATGGCAGGCTTCGGAGACATGCCAAGTATGAGTCGCTTCATCCACAGCCTTTAACCATCGCTTGAGATCTTTCAAGACAGCCAACGCATCCACTCCCAAATGATACTCTTTTTGCGAAGAACTAACATCTGAACCACCTAATGCAGAACATAAAAGCAAGATCTGAGACTTTAACGTCTGTTCAGCAGCAGAAAGAACTCTCGTCGACTTGTTATAGCTGTTGATCTCTGAAAACTTATCTTTAGGAAGTTGTCGAGGCTCATTTTCCTTATCGGCAGTCACCGTGGACGGCTCGTCGACCTCTGACAACGGAGTCTCTTCTCTTTCAAGCTCCAACTCTTCTTCAAAGTCAATGTCCGGCTCGTTATCCTCGTCCATCTTGTTCGCCGGTAAAGAAGCTACTGAAGTCATCTTGGGAAAGAACGCGAAACACGCAAAGATTCGCTTACATGACGCGTAATTATTTTTTTTTGGTTTCTTTGGACTATAAAAAAATTTGGGATTCACCTATCATGAGTGGTGACCTCTTCGAAATGCTCCTCAGTGTCTTGGTCTGTGATCAATGATGCATCTCGTTCAAACTCAATCGACTCGTGTTCAACTATCACGGGTTGTGATTCATCTGGAGACCGGGAACTACCCAAATCTATGAAACTTTCATCCATGATCTCGGTTGAATCTGCAGGTTGACCTAACACTGGTCTCTTGCTGTAGATATTGATGAACTTGGACATCACATCGAACTTATCAATAGACCGTTTAAATTTCATGTAGTCATCTTGTGACTCAATAAGAATCCCGATTAACATTGACGGGTCCATGCTCTCCAAATGTAACTTGCGAATCCTTTGCGTATGGATAGTTGAGATGTAGCCGGTAGCTAGTTCGGAATCTGCCGGCTCATCCTCACTGACAATAACAGCTGCTTGAACTGAATGTGGATCATTGTAGAAAAGATAGTCTCCCTGGTATCCAAAGAAGTAATGCGAGGACGAAGGTTGGCCGCCGGCAATCCCGACAGAATTAGATATCTCAAACAGTCTCTTCAAGAATGGCCAGTATATTGGGTTGACAGAACTCACTCCTAGTCTGGTACCAGCCAAGATCAGGACAGGCGTACCACCTTTCATCAGAGGTAAAAACTCATCCTCATAGATGTCACCGTTACCTTCAGTTAGATATGTCTTGAGTCCACATACGGAAAAGCTCTTATCGCACAGATAAACCAAGCTCTGTGCTGAATCAGATGGCCCAAACCACTCGCCAGACTTCTTATTACAGTTCTTTCTTCCATAGTCAACAATCCTCTGGATTGAGAAGAGTGCATCAGGAACATCTGCAAACCACTTTGCAATCTCCCAATGCTTGTTGTATTCTTTCAAATACTCTTCATCTCCAACTGCGGGTGGGCCCCTATACCTCCACTGCCTTCCCACCTTTAATTTCAAAAACGTATTGGCTAGCAGTGACTGACTTGTACGAACCATGCATCCCCAGCCAGCATCTGTAGTGAACCCTTCGCTAGCAGTACTGATATCCAATGTCCCACGTAACAACGATCCAATTGATATCGGTGAAGGACCGTCTGCATCTTTAGGTATCATATCGAATCCCGATCTGTATGTGAACCACAACCTGGTTTCTGCATCTTTTAAGAATGATTTGCACCAGCCCGGATTCTCCTTCCACACAGTAGTATTGTTGAAAAACTGCCTGAAATCACCAAGAACGGTTCCTTCTGCTGCGGATTGATCTTCCAATCGACTTTCTTCTTCACTGGTAGATCCCGCCTGCTCCACATCGTACGCCTCACCAAGCACATAGATCTTATTCGTGTGATCATCATTCACTGCATCCTTGTCTAATATGTACTCAAGCACATGTTGAATACCCTGTAATCCACCGCTCATCCCTTTGTAACGCCACTCGTTCCCGTGGCAGCAAAGAACCAAGTGGGCTTTATCAGGCCAAGTTTTATCTCCCTAACCCGCTATCAACTATTGTTTTTTCTGCCCCATACATTTCTCCCGCGCGATATATTTCTCCCGCACGTACCCTCCCTAATATATATTACACTCTCTTCCTGACAGGGTATACACTACTGAATGGCAAGGCATAGAGGTGGACGCAAACACAGTGGTGGGGCACGTAAAAGCGGATACAAGCCGAAAAAAGGCAAAAAGAAGGCCAAATTCCGTGGAAATGCATTGAATAGTTGGTCTGACAGCGGAGATGACGATGATAACCGTATCCCAACTAGAACTGGGAAGAGGTCCACGAGGAAAGCACTACAACAGTTGAACAATATGGCAGATATGAACAATGGATCATTTGCTAGTATTAATGAGATGGCACTAAACGATGTTTCTTTTGGTGATCGTAGGTCTAGCAAGAACGACAAGAGGAAGGCCCGAATGGCAGAAGTTGCTTCGTATACTGAGTACCATCACCGAGAGACGTTATCGAAGAACCTGAGAAAGATGCCGATCAGTTTTGTTAGAGCTACTGAAACATATGACCCAAGCAAAGAGTTGTATCAGAAATTGGGAGTGGAAAATCAGGGTGCTACCGAAGAGCACCAGAATGAAAGAGAAGTAGAGGGTGAAGAAGAAGATGAGCCCGATGAGGATGAAGACGATGGACAAATGATAGACACAGAGTTGCAAAACATTCAACAGATGTTGAGACTTGATGCCGCAGAAAAGCTTGCTGATCCAGCCGTTGAAGAAGATGATGCTATGGAAGAGACGTTGGAGGCGGCGTCTTCTGAAGAGGTGGATGATGAAGAGGATGAAGTTGAAAGTACATCTGATGAGGAGGGCTTGAAAGAAGAAGAAGAAGAAGATGATGATGATGAAGATGATGAAGGGTATGATGATTCAGAAGGCTGCTCAGAGCTTGGATCGGATATTGAATTTGTGGATGATAACGAAAATGATGAGTATGAGCTCAGCTTTGCACATGAAGCTAATGATCCAATCGATTACACTGCATTCAACGCTCAATATGGAAGTGATGAGAATGATGAGGATGCGAAAGTCTCGGAAGATTCCGCACAAGCATCTGAAGAAAGTGAACCCGAAATTGTGATAGGGAAGTTCAATGCTACTTTGCGTAAAGGTGACGATGGTGAGTACTATGTTAATTTACCTAGACCTGGACGCGGTAAAATGGAGTTCGAAGAGTTTGATGCACCTGAAGAATTAGACGAACAGGAGAAATCTGAAGAACCAGAAGAGCCTGAGTTTGGATTTCTTCCAGAAGATTTCATCAAATGCGATGTCACTAAAATTAAAATTGATAACATTAGATACGGAGCCAGTGACACACAGTACCATATCTCTGCTCCCGAACTTGTCGGACTTGTTGGATTCAATTGGTTATCAGATGGCGATTTACAAGGGTTCCTCACCGAGCAGGGGTTGCCAGACCATAGATTTGGAGCATTCATCAAGTACCTCACCAAAGATTTAGTGCAAGAACCTCCTGAATTGGATATGGCTGATTTAGATATCTCTGATGAAGATGATGAAGATGACATTGATGAGGATATGTTGGAAGGAATCGATGATCTGATTGCATTCCATAAGAATCGTCCACGCGATTTCGATGATCCAGTGGATGTCGATACACATACTTTGAAAACTCACGGTAAGGGAAAGAAAAGGCAGTTATCGCTTTCTGACGATATTGATGAAACAACCAGGCAAGAACTTCTTGAGAAGTTCCAATCTCGTATTGCACATAGAAGGAAGAAGAAACCTGCTATGCCGAAGGCTAATTCATACTTGCTTGATAAGTATCCATACGAGCTTCATATCAAGGATATCAAGGATGAATTAGAATCGTTCATTTCCAACTCTGATTTACAGACATTGAACTTCCCACCTGTGGATCCACATGGAATAATGACTCTTAGAGATTTGTCAAGGGCATTCCATTTGAAACCTCGGAAGATGGGTAAAGGTATAGATGCTTACATGCAGATCGCCAAGACTTCTACGTCTCAAAGGGTGAAACCAGACTATAGAGAGATTGACAAACTGTTGAATCGTCGCAAGTATTTCTTCCGTACGGATACAGGTTTAGATCGTGAAGAAAAACGGATGCTGCGGAACCTTTTAGACAGGAATTCTGGAGGAGGCAAGGGTAAGAAGGGTAAGAAGTCACAGTTCAACTACAAAGAGGGTGATATTGTCGGAGCTAATGCCTCCGAGATTGGACCTGAAAGTGTTGGTAGACAGTTACTTGTCAAAATGGGTTGGCAAGATGGTGAAGCCCTTGGAGCAGAAGGTAATAAAGGTATTGTTGCGCCTATCCGTGCCGTCGTTAAGACAACTAAGATGGGTATTAGATAGATATGTTATCCATATTCCGCTGTACATTATTTATATCGGGCTTACTATATAGAAAAGATGCTTTAATTGTGGTTCAAGAACTCTAGACTTGGTTCAGACTTCCTCGTAGAAAGTAGCGGTCTACTATCATCAAAGACTGAACGGTTCAAGATTTGTTTGACTCTTTCATCTGGATCAGTCTTCAGGTCTCTATTAGCACGAAGCTTGCTGTCAAGTTCCTGCAATGGAGCCAACTGCCTAATGGATGGGAGAGGTGGCACGATGCTTGATGTTCCACTGCCCTGCTGTAGCATAGGCCCACTGCTAGGCTTTAGAGTAGGTGAATGATTAGGAGTCATGAGAGGTGTATCTTGAGGTGAAGTGATGTTAAAAACAGCCGAAGGTGTGCGGAACACTGGAGATGTGAGTCCTGGAGGTGACGCATGTCTACTTTTCTTCGTTGTGTGATCCTGGTCATCTCTCAAATCGTCTCTCAAAGTTGTTAGAGAAGTGGAAGTGTATGATTTACCCAGTTTAGGCCGAGCTTCATGCAGTGGTGATAATTTATGCAACGAAGTCAAACTACCTTTGAAAGAAGTGGACAACGTTGTAGAGGACGAATTGCCATAGGAGTCCAATGATCTGAGCGAAGTGGTAGAACTTGTTCTGGTCGACAAACCGGAATGTGGTGGTGTAAATTCAAAGTTCTTGCCAATGAGATTAGTGAGAGACTTGGTCTGCGGGTAGTGTTGCTTCATTGGCGGAGAGCGGGCAACACGAAGCCCTTGATGCGATTGTTGCTGCGGTTGTTGTTGTTGTGAGTTTGAATATCTCATTGGATGTGGTTGAGAAGGCTGTGCGAATTGAGGTTGAGGTTGTTGCGGCTGGTGTGGGGAATGTTGCATTTCATAGCCGATGTTGGCGGGGACTGGAACTGTTGCACCAGCAGGTAAAAGATAAACTGGAACGGGTTGTGGATAGATGGGTTTCCCTTGCAAATCGTAACCTATAGGCATGATGATACCCATGTTGTTATTATATCCGGAATCTTGATGTTGCATCTGATGTTGCAACTGCATCTGCTGCATCTGCTGTTGCTGTTGCTGCTGCTGCTCATCGTCGTGATTCTTCTTTCTAGGGCCTCTTTTCTTGCGAACGGTAGGATTTGTGTGGATTCTCATGTGTCTATTAAGCTCATCTGACCTTGAAAATGACTTTGCACACCCTGGGAATGCGCACTTGTGTGGCTTCTCGCCCGTATGTGTCCTGATATGCCTGGTTTGGTGCTCCAATCTGTGAAATGCCTTGCTGCAAATAGGACATTTGTATGGACGGTCGTTGACACGCTTTTCCTCTGCAGTGGGTTGTGGGATCTTATCTATAATAGTCGACTGCATCGTTGACTGAACAATATTCACTCAAGAAAAGACAAGTTGATTATAAATGCTAAAAAACCAAATGGATGTTAAAAATAATTTTTTTTTTTTATTTTCCGAATAGTTAATCCGTGAACTGCGGGGGTGATCATGCGGAACCCCGTTATTGGAGAAAAATTATAAGATGTGATATTGCTAAAAATGAATAGAATAAGTATAACAGTTGACTCATTTTAGAACGGAGTGCATTACTAGTCTGCAAGCTTCAATGAAGCCGTTAGAAATTTGAATCCAAACCGTTCATCTACTTGAGGAAATTGCTTCAACAACCAGATGTGAACCTGATGGACTAAGTTCGTAACATGTTAAATCTTTATTTTTAACCGATATTCGGTGAAATTATCACCGTACAAATTGGCTGAAGACCTCGCCCCCACAGATTCAGCTAACTTGTTTGCATGCCCCCCCACTCTTTTTCCATGCACGGATACATAGAATTCTGCTTTTGTTAGTGAAATTTGCGCAGCCTGAAAACAAAAGAAACGTTCGGAAAAACAAAAAGGTTGCATACATTTTTGTCGGTCTCGTCTGCACTCTTGTTTGCTTCCTCCATGATATTTTTTTATGTGTGGGGAAAGCCAGAGCGTACGGGAGCAGGAATTTAGGTTAGCGCGAATTTAGGGTTAGCCGTTCGAAATTGTTGAGTGTATTCGAGCTAAATTTATTTGATCCACAAACACTACACTGACCTTCTTTTAATGGGTGATGAAACATTGGTGGATCTGAGCTCGGATCTCTCGGGATCGTTTCAATTGACGTCATGGGTTCTTAAACCTGATCCCGGTGCATTTTCCGAGCCTGATTTCAATAGTCCGTTCCCCAAATGGCCTTACAACTTCGAGGATGAATGGCTCCAAAATACATTTCATCCATTTGTATTGAAATGGACCACTCCCTTGATCTTTTCGGTCACATACTTTGTTTCTGTTCATCTGTTGAACAATGTTGTACTTAAAAGACAGATCCGACAGTTTCAAGCCAACAACCCGGGGAAACCGGTTCCAAAGAAGTTACCCAATGTTCCATATTATATCTCTAAGACAACTGGTTTCAAGCTATTTGTACTGCTTCATAACCTGTTTCTCTGTGTCTACAGTGTATCTACACTGATTGGAATGTTGAGTAGTTTCAATGTCAGTATCCACCAAACCATTCCAGAACTGGTTGCAACATACTATTCTGGATTTAAGCCTACCAAGAACCAACTATTTTGGCAGTCTGTGTGTGATTCTGAAAACGGAATCTGGCAAAATAGAGGTTCTTGGGCACAAGGACTGGATGCCTGGGGGTTCCTGTTCTACATATCGAAATACTACGAGATCATAGACACTTTGATAATCCTGTTAAAAGGTAAGCAGGCTTCACTGCTTCAAAGCTACCATCATGCAGGAGCCATCTTGTGCATGTGGTCTGGTATCAGATTCATATCTCCTCCCATTTGGATCTTTGCCGTGTTCAATTCGTTCATTCATTCCATCATGTACTTCTATTTCACTCTTTCGATCTTGCACATTAGAGTGCCAAAGTTATTCAAGCAGTGTTTGACAAGTTTACAGATTGTTCAATTTGTTGTTGGTGGGTCGCTGGCCGTCCTCCATATGTTTGTCCGCTATACAGACTTCACTGACGGTGTTACTTCTCGCAATTGCATAGATTCAGGTGAGAGATCCATCTCTATCTTTATGAACGTTGCATATTTGATTCCTCTAACAATGCTGTTTGTGACGTTCTATTTTAGTTCGTACAAAAAGCAGAAAACCGAATAAACAGACGAGTTCATGAATATATCAAATCATAGTAAGCTATATATAGTCCGTACTGGTGGGCTACCCCGCAAAATCATTGTATCCAAAATGTAACATTCTCATTCCTACCAAATATTTCACGCCAAATACTGCAGGGTCAAATCGCCTTCCACTAAGTATCACTATTTCTTTTCAAGCATAAGATGACTTTCACACTCAATTGGGGAGTTCTTGGACCGGGACGGATCGCTAAGACGTTTCTTAACGATGTGTTGTATTCTAAAGACGAATTGAGAAAAGATGTGTTGGACGGACAGATCAAGCATCAACTAGTTGCTATCGCATCGAGTTCCAACGTCGAAAGAGCCAAGTCATTCAAGTCTGATAGTATCAAAGAGGGATCTAACGATGAGATCAAATGTTATGGATCATACGATGAAATCTATAACGATCCAAATGTTGACATTTTGTACATTGCAACTCCTAACTTGAACCATTTCCAACTCACCTACCATGCCTTGGAACATGGTAAGCATGTTCTATTGGAGAAGCCGATGACTGTGACGGCAGAGCAGGCTAAGATCTTGTTTGACTTGGCTAAAGAAAAGAAACTGTTTTTGATGGAAGCATACTGGACCAAATTCATGCCGATCTACCGCGACATCTACAGTTACCTATTCCGTAAAGGCTCACTTTCTCCACTCGGAGAGATCAAACGAGTCACTGCCGACCTTAGTTTCTACTTCCCACGGGAAGATCCGGGAATGGAACGTATATACAATCCGGCACTTGGAGGTGGTGTTGTCCCCGATATCGGAATCTATGCACTTTACTGGGTTTTAGGTTACTTGGATAAAGATGCCAAAGAGGAGTTCCCTGAAATCAAGTCAACTGCAGATATCGTCGACACTGGTGTTGATCTTTCCACTGCTGCCATTCTCAAATACAAGTCTGGACTCGGTATTGCCACTTGCTCGGGCTATTTTACGAATAATGCACATCAAGTCGTTATCAATTGCACTAAAGGCTGGGTTGAAGTGGATGATTCCTGCGAACCTACAGAGTACTGGGTTTACAATGACAAGCATGAGATGTTGAAGCATAGAAAGTACGAGTTTGATGGCCGTGGAATGTTCTTTGAAGCGGATCATGTCGCCAAGTGTCTTTCCAAGGGACTTCTCGAGAGTGATCTTCATACTCCTGCTCATGCTATTAGAATGGCTAAAGTTATCGATACCATTCATGAACAGACTGGTGTCAAGTATCCTGAATCCATTGAGAAGACGACTATCTCCAACTAGTTAATGACAATTATAAAAGATAATTAGCATTTATATAACTCTGTAGATCCGTCACCCTGCCAATCCCGAACGAGCCGGGCTAGGGCCCACACAAGAGCCGCACAATTTTTTTTTCTCGGGCTTTACTTAAGATGGTGCCATTTTTCACACACACTTAAAAGAGTCTCCCCCCTCTTTACATACCTTGCTCTTCCTCTGGAAGGACAGTTGTATTTATCAAACAATGGTTGTCTATTTCAACAACAAACACACATTCAAGCATGACTTTGAAACTGTGACGTTGGCCTACTTCAATAGGTACCCAAACCCATTTTCTACCCATGTTAAGTCGATAGATACTATCGAAAGACATATCGATTCTCAAGGTCGGCTTCACCAGACGAAATTGATCAGTAAAGCTGGTCGGTTGCCTCGGTTTGTGCGTCCATTTTTGGGTAGTGTGGCTACATCATGGATTGTCGAGAATTCCGTTGTTGATCCGGTCACTCAGACGTTGGACACTTATACTTGCAACTTGGACCACACTAAGATGCTCAGAGTCGAAGAATTGGTTAGATATGAATACGATACCGTTAAAGGTGTCACAAATTCAACAACAAGGGTTACATTCAGAAGTGGATTCTCAAAGAAGTTTGGCTTGGGCTTAAACATTAAGGATCGCATTGAAGACTGGTCTCGCAAGAAGTTTGATGAAAATTTGAGCAAGAGCAGGCAAGGTCTCAAGCTGGTCATGGAGAACGTCCGTGCCAAGTTGGCACAGAAGGTGTGATGGCAGAAGGCCACACTTGATTGATATTTATTCGCATACACTTCTGATATGTATATATATATAATGTACATAGTTTATTTATACGCTTTGATATTTCACTAGGCAAATGAGAGTTCCCAGCCCATACCTTTGACGGTATCGTACCAATCTACATACTTGTCTCCAAATGGATTTACTTTCCACAGGTGTTTCATAACGATCTGGCACCGCAGCGCATTCTTCCAACCGTATCGCTTGATGAACTCCCTGTATCTGCGAGACATGTCTCTGCGGTCCTTTGGATACACCGAGCACATGCCTGCCACAAACATAGGGAAACACAGTGCACCTTCCACGTCTGTACCAAGAAGCACATCCAGGGATTTCACCAGTTGATTCAAGAGATACTGTATTTCCAAAGTTGCAGGAGTCATTCTCAGCACGGCTTGACGTAGATGAATTTTGGCTGTCAATTGGAAGCATTCAAAGACTGTCAGTTGCAACTCCAGATCTCTCGGTTTCAAGTTCTGCAGCAGGTACTGTTTCGGTTTAACATCATTCAGTTGGTACTCCAACGCCTGACACTCGGTCATGATATCTTCATATCTCTCAAATAGAGTATAATCATTATCCAAATTCGATGAACTAAGCAAATCATATGATGAGACTGTATCTTTGTTGATTGGACCGGCATCTCCTGTATCATGAGCTTCCAATTCATGTATACTACTCACTTCACTGGAACGACGCATTGGTGAATTCTCTGCTGATTGTAATTCTTCAGCTGCCTCTGCAAGGAACTGTTCGTCGTCGTCTTCAGAAATCTCAACTTCGCTTGGAGCAACATCCCGAGCAGCTCTAACATTCTGATATAGCTTCCTGCACTTAGCAGCCAACGTATTGATCTGTGCTAGAATAGCGAACACTGGTGAGGATATATTATGCAGTGGATCCAAAAATCCAAGTTCATTGGAAGCTGCCCACATATGTTCATAGTCAGGTAGTTCGAAATGAAGCATTCTATCCTTCGATAGAGCCAACGCAGTAATATCATGGTATGCGTAGTTGGTAGCCAGAAAATGATCGTCTTTACTTTTGTTGAAATTCTGAAGGCCACCCTTCAGTTTGATCAATCTGGCACCATAATCAAGGTAATTCGACCACCTAGAGACATCTCCACGACAGATCTCAACAGCGCATAAAATCAAGAATGCAGCCAACCGCATATTGATCAAATCATCTTTTGTTAGGAGGCTGACCTGCGATTCAATGTTCTGTGATATCGACACACCCTCGTAGACTATATCTTCGTCATCTTCCTTGTCACATTCAGTAGCAACATCTTTATAATACTCAATAGAGTCCTCATCCAGAACTGGCCGTTGAGAGAATCCTTGAATAGCCTTCTGAATGTAATAATTTCCCTGCTTCACCATCTTATTACCTCCCAAATGAAATGCAGACCACGCCAAAAGACCATACAAGACGCTCTGGTCAACATGTGCCATGGGCAGGAACGTGTGCAAATACATGTTTTCCTGCTTAGGAGCTGACGATGCAAAGAAACAGAGCTTATCTCTGAAATACTCGTACAGCATTTTACCGACTTGCGAGAGTCCTGCGAGCCCTGTGTTCCTGATCACAGATGGGTTCATGCAAAGAGTTGGGTTTTGCAAGGATTTCTGATTCCGAATCCACTGCTCCAACTGTGAATTCCGCTGAAATTGCAATTCAAAGTCTAATGGGGTACGGACAGGTTCGTCCTTGAGTGATTTAGGATAACGTTGAGCAATTGGCGACCACTCAAACTGATCAACATCTCCCTGCTCTTCATCCTGGATACTTTCCTGCAACAAACGTGAGAATCCTGGTGATAAGATCTCTGCCAGAGCTGACGCTCCTATCGAACCTTCTGGCGAGACACCTGTAGTTTCCAATGACGCAGACTGTCCATTTTGTGAATCATTTTGCAGTTCATTCTGCTGATCGATGTCGGACTGTCTGCTGGACGGATAGAATGAGGCAAAGTTACGTAAAGATGCAAAAGATCCCTGCTGTTGTTCGGTCTCAAATTTGGGATCAGTTCGTTGAATGTAATCAATAATCTCTGGCTTGTTGGGCCAATTCATGTACATTCCCATAGAAAACGGATTGAAAATCACTTTATCTGACTGACCGGTCTTGACAACTTGTTTCAGCGTACCCGTCTGCTTATCAACTGCACCAACCGTCACCGCTCCATCAACCTGAGTTACCTTTTTATCACCTTTCTTCTTCCTATGCCTCGACTTAGACTCGCTTTCAATCACCGACATCTCTTTCTTCAATGTCTTCACCTCTTCTTTGGACATATTTTCAGTGATATATGCACA
Source organism: Xiuguozyma insectalens (assembly GCA_030574155.1). Classification (NCBI taxonomy): domain Eukaryota; kingdom Fungi; phylum Ascomycota; class Pichiomycetes; order Pichiales; family Pichiaceae; genus Xiuguozyma; species Xiuguozyma insectalens. The sequence goes on along the minus strand of JAJMEL010000027.1, from coordinate 65,868 downwards.
CTTCCTGTGTAACCGCCTGCAGTCACCACAGATTGGCTTGACCTGATCGCACCGTTTCTTTCTTAACTTGCACGTCAGACAGCCTCCACGGGACCGTCTATGCGTCGACTTTTCAGCATGATCAGGTTTTCGTATCTTTTTCTTCTTTACGCCTATTGGTACCGGTGACCCTGGCTTTGGGTCTACTTCTGCACCAATATGGAACTTTGATGTTCTCATAAAGAAGTTGTTATCAGTGGGGAAAGTTCGGTCGAGAGATAGATTGAAAAAATGTTTTGCGGGGAGAATAGACTTTTTCAATGGAGGAAAGAAAGAAGGAAGAAAGATTAATAATAGTAGTAGTATATTAGTATACAGCATGAGTGTGTGCAAAGTCGCTATATGATCGACCGGTAAGACAGGACAAACTCCTTGGTGACGTACTCCCAAGATGTTGGGTCAAAGAACACATAGGTACCATGTTCAGAACCAGGACCGTTAGGAACGGGATCAACTGAGGAATCCTTGGTGAGCCAGACTTGAAGATCTTTGAGATAACGCCAGTTTCTCGAGTTCAATTCACGAGCGGCCAATTCCTGCAATGTATCACGAGGCTTGCTATAGAATATGAAGAAAAGAGTCTCGTCATTGAAAGTAGACAGTCTAGTTTCCACAGATGGTAGTTTGTCCTTAGGTATGGAGAAACTTGCAGGAGTCGTAAAGAGAGGTTGAACCTCTGACCGACTCGTCTCTAACCAGGGAGAAACAAATGTCTCGCTTATCTTTATATCTGGGTTGGAAATGTCCAATCCAAGCATGTTTGGATCGATTCCAAGGGCAATTGTTGCTTGGTCACTAGGTTCACCTCTAATCAATGGAACCAGAGCCTTGAGTCCGTACTTATCAGAATCTGAAACCGGTTCTGTCGATTTATTTAGCGCCGAAGTATCTGGAGACGCTGCCTTCTCTGTATGCATGGCCAATCCCGGTGGTAACTGTGGTGTAGGAGTCCGTGAAAGTCCCATCAATCCTGATGGTGTCTGTGTTCCTCCTATTCCGTTACCATTACCTGAAGATCCTGGGAATGACTGTGGAGCAGAATCTCCTCCCTTCATCATTGACTCATTAGCAACCCCTTGTGATGCCTGTTTCACAGCGTTCAGTATAGCCTGTGCATTGGCCTTAGTAGACTGTGTGCCGTTTGGTCCCGATGGAGTACTGCCTACTCCACCTGCAGACGCAACCGCGGCGGCCAGCGATTGCTTGCCGTGCTTAGCTGCATGTAATTGTTGTGCTAACGATGGCTTCGCACCACCTGCCGAGATAGACTCGCTCGACGAAGGTAATGTCGATCCATTCAATGGAGGAAAATGGTCATTAAAACTGGAGTTGTCAACGTTCCGGTGGACGTTACCTGCAGCACCAGCCGCCGCATTATAAGACATGGTGGGTCGTTTCAAATCGTTCCCATTCCAAGCTGCTGTCTTGTTAGTTTTTGATTGGTTCATTCTGTATGTTTCCTCTCTGTTTGCTTACACATAAGTAGTTTATGGCACCTTAGTCAAGAGTAAAGACTGTTATTTGAGGGGAAAAGAGAATATTTTTTTCTCCTCTCCCCTTGGGTCTTAATTTCTATTACTTGGCAAAAATATAACGAAAAGATTTAAACTATTAGGGATCACTTTCTCTTCTTGAAGCTTTATTAAAATGGCATTACCTGAGACAAGAAAACTGCCTAATATCATCATCACTGGAACTCCAGGATGTGGAAAGACAACGCATGCCGAGATGTTGGCCAACCAGTGTCCTGAGTTCAAACATATCAATGTGAGTGAGTTTGCCAAGGAGAATGATTGTATTGAAGGTACGGACTCTGAGCGTGATACTTTAATAGTGAACGAGGACAAGTTGTTGGATCTGTTGGAGCCACTTGCAGATGCTGGTGGGTTAATCATCGACTGGCATTGTTGTGATGTGTTCCCAGAGAGATGGATTGATCTCGTGGTTGTGTTACGATGTGATAACACTGTTCTATACGATCGGTTGAAGAAGCGTGGATACAAAGAATCAAAGATTCAGGAGAATGTGGAGTGTGAAATCATGCAGGTCTTGTTGACGGATGCAAAAGAAAGCTATGAGCCGCAAATAATAGTCGAACTCAACAGTGAAGACGTTGATACGATGGATGAGAACGTGGACAGGATTGTGAATTGGGTGAACAGTTGGCAAGATAACAACCCTGACGGTGTGAGTAACCGCCTTCCACAATAGATGGTACTACTAAGTTGTTTGCTCGTTATTTGCAGGTGTTTTCTTTTCTTTATAGATATATGTACATGTACATCGATGATCATTTACCGATCTTAATCTTCAAAGCTCTCTGGGCCTTCCGACGTTTACGAAGCTTGTGTTTCTTCATCTTTAATCGACGTTTACGCAACACAGAGGTCAACTCCATACTGTATGTAGGTGCCGAATCTCCAATGGTCATAGGTCTCTGGCTCTGGATAGCTTCAGAGGTCCATTTAAACATCGTTGGCAACCCTTGGTTGGTGATTGGCTTTATCCAACTGAGTTGTGACACTGGTTTCAAACCCGACCGGCACATTGTAGATGCCATCCGGCGGCTCGTAGCACCAAAACTGTGAAGCAAGTTAAACATCGAAGTGGTGGTGACGAAGGAAAATTTTCAGATTCACTTTTCACGTAGATTTATTCAGCAGGGATTTTGTGAGGGATTTAGCAAGGACTTGAAATAGGGACTTAAGTTACTGTTAATAGTTTTATAACTTGAATTCAATTACGTATATTTCTTATTTTATCCATGTGAGGCCCTTATGTCAACTGTAGCTGACCGATTAATGTGTAATGCGCTCTCGTTGTATTCCAACCATAACCTTCAAGCGATAATCGACTAAGTAAACCTTGGCAACCAACTTTAGCAACCAACCTTCCCATCATTACCCGACCAGCACTACCTAGATATCCATCTGGTATATCAATCCATCCTCTCCATCCTCGTCATCAACCACGATATCGACAACTTTCACTGGCATATTCTCATTAAGAGACCCTGGTTTTAAGCCTGCGCGAGCTTGCTGATAAGAACTAGCAAACAAGTCCTGGTTCCAAATGAATCCCTGTGATTCCGACAAGTTGATTGAAAAGGATGGCATTCTCGAAGATATCGGTGAAAACGAGTCCAGTGATGACAGTTCGTACGATTGAACGCGATCGTTCTCCAGCATCGATTTCGACAGGAACGAGCGTCTACGAGCACAAGGTGAAGAGCTCGAATTGAACGATGATCTCCGCCGTTTCTCGATCTTCAAAGCTCCTGAATACTTGGAACTAGCCATTTGATTCAAAGGCTTATCTAATGGTCCCAATGTCTCCATATTGTCAAATCCATTTACATCCGACTTGTCCGTCACCTTCATGGTATCTTTTCTGGAGTCACTGATTTGTCCCTTGAATATTGAACTGACGTCTTTGTCTTCCCAGTATCTTTGTCTCTGTATACTGCTCATTCTGTTGGATCGATTTCACCGTCGATTAGAAGCAAACGATGAAATTCCAAAAGGAAGATATTGTTATGTGTAAGGCAGGAAATTTAGTCATCGTGGATCCTTCCCCTTATCTACAACAGAAATGTGGCATGCGGGGCAGGGGGGGGCAGCCTGTTTTGGTGTAGGGATTTTCTACACCACTCTCATCTGCCAGGGTTATTCAGGCCTACTAACCTATTAACAGGTACCTCTAATCAAATTAACATATTTAATGCTTGGACTTCTTCTTCTTCTTCTTCTCGCCATCGTCCTCAGCCTTGCGCTTGTGCTTATGCTCCTTTTTGGATTTCTTTTCCTTCTTTTCCTTCTTTTCTTTCTTCTCCTTCTTGGACTTCTTAGACTTCTTCTCCTCAGCCTTCTCTTCAGTCTCTTCTTCTTCGACTTCTTCTTCAGCAACCTTCTCGTTGGTGTCCTTCAATTCTTCGTCGTCTAAATCCAGAGCCTCTTTAACAGCGTCCATGTTCTTCATTGGAGGCTTACCACCATCGTAAAATTCGAGTCTTTCTTCAACTTGCTTCTTGAACACTTTACCGAATGCATCAGTTGGTTCATCCGAAAAGTTATCAATTCTGGATGCAATGGAACATTTGTTAGCCAAGTAACGAGAGATCCGACCTTTATTCTTTGGACTTGCCTTACCAATGAAAGAAGAGTTGTAGATGAGACCATATTTTGGAGTATTACCTTTAGTCTTTAAAGCTCTGAAAAGAGCCTTCTCAGCACCAAGAATTTGAACAGTTGATGCAGCCTGCTTGGACAAGTTGGTGAGAGATCCTGCATGAGAGATCAATCTAGCACCAATGATATCACCAACAAGCTCGTTCAAGTTTGGTGCAACAATATGCATCTTATCGTTAAGGTATTTGGATAAACTTGTACGATATTCGATCATTGAAAGCGTCTTCTGTGCGAAAGAAAGAATGTTTTCCATATCTTGCTCTGAAATGTCTTGACCCATGGAGATTCTGGCTGCTTCAATAACTTTCTCGGCAACACCGGCATCTTCACCAACAATAGCAGTAAGATCATGCAAAGAATCTTCAGTTAAAGAAGTCTTATCCTTGATGAAAAGAACAGATTGGGCATACTGTTTGTTATCTGGCACAATCTTGGCCAGTTCAGGGAAGTGCCATCCGTACCATTCCTTAACACGCATAGCAAAAGTATTAACATCTTTGTCAAGTTGATCCAAAGTGGCAATAGCTTGAATGATATGGTTGTCATTCTTTTGAACACTAAACTTAACCTTAGTTCTAGAATAGGCGTGGGCCAAACCAAGCTCAGCTCTTTCCAAATCTCCCTCTTGCAAACCTTTCAAAGTCTTAACTCCGTGGTATCTGATACCTCTCATGAGATCTTGAACAACTTCGTTAGAATAGCAGTCAATGTAAGGGAAGGCAGCCTTAACAGATGGTCCCAACAACTTATCACTAACACCCAAGTTGACCGACTTCTTCTTCTCCTTTGGAATGTTCAACTCCAAGACAGACTTCAAGTAGTCAGAAACGAGTCCCTCACTGATATCATTACAGTTCTCCAAAGCTTGAGCAGCTCCCTTGAATGGTGCAAATGAAACCAATTCGATCAATTTCGAGAATTTGGCCAAGTCTTGAGCAGATTCTTGAACGTCTTTTAATCTTCCACCAACGTCATCTTGTTGAAGCTTCACTTTGAACACGGCATAACCTGTAGGCTCTTCAAAGAGCAAATAGTCCAAACCTGCCATCGTTTACAAAGTGATAGATTTGTAGTTAAGTTTTTTTAGAACGATTTTTTTCTTAAAATTTTTCACCTTCCCGATTGGGATGCCAGCGGGGGGGGGGAGGGCATAACCTGCGGGATTGACTAGGCCTGGCTAAGAGGGACTTATGGCCAGGGACTAGGATTCATTCGATAGATTTACCTTTTGTATTATATATAGAGACCCGTAGAAGCAGCTTTACGGACAAGATTCGATTCGACCTGGTCGACAAACTTCGTTCCTAACTTGAGAACTTTCGATAGTTCTTTTGCCAGCAGAAGAAGTGCATCAGGGTCCGGTTTTTCAGTGTCCTGAGTGAATGCACCTTCTGCATCTACGGCGACTGCAGAGTAAGGTGCACCATCTATATCCGCCTGTGTTATAAACGATCCTGCAATACCTGTGATAACACTTGGAGGCTGAATGGCTGGAAGGTGATTGAATTCACTGGCAGCGCTACCGTTGCCTCCCAATCTCTGCACCTTAGCACCGAATCCTAGCTCGCTCGTACCAAGAATTATATACTGGGCAAGAACGTTTGAAAGAACCTGCTTAGCAATCAGATTGTAGACAATCTTGTTCTTGAAGATCGGAGTGTGGACCACAACGATTTTGCCGACCTCCGTCTCGACAATACCAATTGGGAAAGCCCTGTCTTGCTCGACGGTTCTCTCTTCGGCGCGGTACAGTTGTTCCTGTTCATCGAACTCGCTAACATTCACATCCTCATGCGATTCTTGCTCGTGAACTTGTATACTACCAACCGGTTTGGCATTCAATGCGTCTGATATAGAAACCAACGAGTGGGGTATAACCAGCACTTTGCCTACTTTACCTAAATCTTGCCAATTTAGGGTCAATGTAGGTATTTTGGCGGGCTTTTCCTCAGTCCAATCAGATTGATCCAATTGATCGTTCTGTAGGATGTGTCTTGGGATCGAGTACTCTTGAAATGGACGTAACTGAATTCGGTTAATATCAAATGGTCTGACTTTCTCTCTTTTTAATACTTACCATCACTGGTGAAAAATTCCTACTTCCCAAGTGTCAGGTTTAAATATGGACAATTTAACCAAGAAATACCAAGACTTGCAAGTTAAATTGCAGAAGCTTGTGAGCTCTAGAACTCAACTGGAGACTCAGTTCCAAGAGAACAAGATCGTGAAAGAAGAATTCGATACTTTGAAAGAAGACACCAAAATTTATAAACTGACTGGACCTGTTCTCTTACCTCAGGACGAAGCCGAAGCCAAAATTAACGTGGAGAAGCGGATCGAGTACATTCAACGCGAGATCGCTGCTATTGAAGAGCAGTTGAAGAAACAGCAAACAGAGGCTGAAGCGGTTCGTACAAAAGTGATTCAAGAAAGAACTGCTGCGATGCGACCAGCTGTTGCCGCAGCAGCAGCTGCTGCTCCACCTCCTAAGACTAGCTGAGTACGTTAACGTGGCATACATAGGTGCATTACACGGTCATTTATATTGTTAAGCATTACATATTGAAAGGTATTTGTAGATCAACCCCGTGCAAGCTGGCTCCGAATCAAATTGATTGTGCTCACTCCGTTAAAGAAAGCCCACTCTTCGAAAGAGTTGTACACTTTACCGGCTTTGTAGATCTCATTTAGTCTATCTTCGGCAAATTGTAAAGTATCTGAGAAATCAGGTGTCTTGTCAGTGAGTTGGAATAGTTCCGATTGAACAAATGCACCGGAAAGTGCAAACCGTTTCGAGTACCATGCGAAATCAGTAGATCTATCTCCGGCATAGAATGAGAGATCGTCTGAAAGGTTGTGCAATTCTTTCAGAGACTCAGAGATGTTTGAAGGCAGTATCATTCTACCCAAGGCCTGCTGATACTTTCCAATGATAGGAGCATTCAAGAGCAACCTCTGCTTCATATACAGCTTCAATCTGTCGTGCTCTTTCTCTAACTTCTGGGCGGTTTCAAAGTTCTCCTTGACAGCCTGCTGTCTGGTCCATTTCAAATGGTATAGAACCAATTCCATAATCATATCATGCGATGGCGTTGTGAAGTTGAAAATAGCTCCTAAGGAGTTCGGGTTCTCTCCTATCTCTGCACTGGCCGTCTCAACGGCATCTTTGGTAAATCCGAGCTGTGGGACCTTCTCGTATGCCTTCGATAAGATCCGGTTTTCTAAAGTGGTTGGGTCTGCGATAGCCAGTTCGACGTGGTAGAACGAATGGTAGCCACGATGTCCCACAATGGACAATCCTTTTTGTAATCTGCACAGCATCTAGAAAGAAACGGGTGATGGGTACGAGGGAGAGTTTTTCAAATCGTGTGGTTTTCCTACTAAATAAATTTATGTATGTGGGGTCCCAGGGCCGATGAATCTTTCCCAGCTAAGTATCGCTCGCTTCTTTCCAACATTAATGCTTTATCTGTGTGAGTTTCTCCCCAGATTGCATACCATCTCGGTGTGTATCGAAGTTGGTACGGAGAAAGTCGGTTTGAACACTTCTGGAGATGGTTTGAATGTCGTTTTGCACACTGGATACTCAGATACCTCATCCACCACTACGATCCCTCTGCCTTGTGAAACTGTGCGCGATTTCCAAGTATCCACCGAGAACTCAGTACGTAATGGTTGTCTTATGTTCAAACTTCCTGGAAAGGAGTCTGATAGGCTGCCCTCTGGTCAACAACGGTCTATAGATTTAGATACTTTGACGAATTCTGATCACCTTCAATGGTCTGCCAAACTACTTAGAGATGATAAGCGAGGGACTTTCAGTTGCAATGCTTGTCATAGATCGTTGGTTGATATGGACCAGGTACGTCGAATAGATGCAATGCCATCTGAATTCTGGTCAGAAATGATGGATTTCTGGCACTGTCATAAGCCACCAGTAGAGAGTACCAACTCTGCAGAGTCGATCGCCGATCGATTCAACAAGTTCAGACCAAGACCTCAATGTTTGATCGTGGGATCAAGTTACATTGTAATGGATCCGTCAAGTTTTAATATTGCTGTGGAGAACGACCATTGCATCTGTGAGTGTGGTGAACAACTCGGTGGTAAAGACCCTGCGACAGGTAATTACCGTCTTGATAAGTGGAACTTACAATTGAACAATGAAAGGTTCCCCGCATACCTTCAAGTATATGCCAGCCTATTGGATGCCGTATCTTCTACTGCGGTTCGTTATTTTGTGGTTGAACCTAGAGATGGTGAAAAAACTGAACGGATCCTGGTTTGGTTATTCAATTTCGGTTTGAAAGTCACTTTGACAGATGGTGTACAATTATCGGATACATTGAAAGTTCTCTACAAAGCAGATGGGATCGATGAGTTTATCAATGACGGCAAGTGTCAATACGATACATTAATAGTGGACATTGAGCCGTACACTGGCTTCAAATCAGAATTAGATAAAAACGGGAGGCTCCCAATCAGCCACAGGAAACTGAACGGTTGGAATGTGAGCTATATAGGGCAGGCATCTAAATAGAGAGCAGATAGTTGGTAAGCAATGGAGCAACACCTTTTCTAGAAGCAGAATCGTTACCTTGTTCGTAGACACTGATGGTAGGTCCCAAACTTTCAACACCTGGAGTTGGAGTCAATTGCAAAGAGTCTCTAAGTCCCTCGGCGGTAGCAGCAGCCAATGGAGAGTCCTCCTTACCGCAGAGAACCAATTCTCTATGATGTTCATGGTTCTCATCTCTGAAAGAGGCCATCATGGTACTGACATCACATCCTCTCTCTTCTCTCCACTTATTGAGCTCGGTAGTGATTGTGTCTGCACCAAATCTATCGATAAGTTTGGAGATAGGTCCCTTACATGAAGAGATACCGGTCTTGAGACTGTTACAAGTGTACTCCTTGTAATCCTTACGAAGAATGTCTCTGAATGAGAATCCTTCAGTGTTGACACGTTCAGTGTGGAGAAGCTTGTAGTACTTCTTGATCTTCTTATCGGTCAAATCTGGGTACCATTTCTGAGCAGTGGCAAGACAGCGGGTGTCAGGTTCCTGCACTAAAGCTGTCATGTTACTAGTATCGAGCAAAGTAGCAGAGAGAAGGAATTTCACTTCATCTTCAGAGACTTTTTGGTTTTCAATGACATCTTTGAAGTGGTTAAGAACCAAAGAGGAACATGAACCACAGCTAGTGATGATTCTTGGGTCGGCTGTCTTGTACAAACCTTCATCGGCATGATGGTCGATGATTCCGACAACAGAAGGGTTGTACCTCTTGACGAGTTCGGATTCGTAGGCACCTTCAGGTCTGTTATGATCGACCAAGACGAGGTTAACTTTAACAGATTCAGGTAAGTCCTTGAGTTGAGTGATGAAAACGAGGTCATCACCGGTAACACCGACTTCTTTCAACGCAGTCTCGATGTCACGTCTGAGACGCAGATCATCGGGAGGAATATTAAGGAGAGGAATGATTGGACCAGACTTGTCGTGGTTTGAAGACTCCGAGATCGATGAGAGCCAAGCATAAGAGATGGCAGAAACCGTACTGTCCATGTCGTTGGACTCATTACCAAGACACACAGAGATGGTTTTAAGATTGGCAGGGTCACCAATCTGCTTCTTGATACCTTTAAGATAAGCAACTAATGAAGTGGAAGACATTCTAAGGCTAATTATTGATTGGTCAGTTGATTAAATGGGTGCTATCTCTGTTAGACAATGATACAACAATCCCTAGAGTGTTGAAAATGTGACAATCCAAGAAGTTTAGGAAAGAAACAAGTGATATAAAAAAACGAGGGAACGTCAAGATATGCTCAAGTTTCCTATAAAAATTTCGAATCGGGAAGGTAATATGGGGAGGACCATCTGCGTTTCAACTGCCGCACAAGACCAAAACTGAACTAAAAATAAAATTACAAAAAATACATCTCTACACACCGCTGAACAAAATGAACAAAATGAATTTCTCTTGTTTTAACACCGCCCCATTGTCACCAATGCACGGGTGAAACTGGTTATACTTTGACATACCCCCCTAAACGAAATTTAATAAGTGAAAATTATCCCCGTTCCTGAATTCTTTCCCCTTTACACCTTCCACTCTTTCTTCCTCAACTTTTGCATATTGTATTGCTTCCAATACATCCTGAAACGTGATGGCTGGGTTACCGAAAAGAATAGCTAGAACGTGCCTGAGGGTGTTGCCGGTCTTCTTACTCGTCTTGGTGGCGATCTTCTATTTCGTCCCCTCCTTGGGTGATACTGCTCCATCTATTGCCATCTCTGGTGCTTTAGAAAACGCGAAAAGTTATTTAGGTGAAGATTTGTTTAAAGGCAAGTCTTCGTACGTCGATGGTGAAGTGGTCACTAAAGACGGTGTTGCTGTTGCTGACGCCAAACAGGGCAGACTCAACATCAACCAAATTAAGGAGAAATTAAAGTTCCCCGATGAAACTAATAAGGGATCTGAAGAAATTATTAAGGAGAATTATATCAAATTGCAAGAAATTTACGAGACCAAAATCGATGAACCTAAGGTGACTAACTTGGTTCATGTTCCTGAAAACGTCAATGAGTATCAACGTGCCAATGCTACATTGATGATTCTCGGACGTAATCGTGAGAAGAGAGGTATTCTTAAGACGATGAAACAGATTGAAGAACATTTCAATCATAAATTCCACTACCCTTACGTCTTCCTCAATGATGGACCTTTCAGTAACAACTTTAAGAGAGCCATCAAAGAAGTTGCCTCCGGTGAAGTTTATTTCGAGCAGATCGAGCCTGAAGTTTGGAGACAACCTGACTACATCGATAGTGGACGTCAACGTGATGGTATGAAGAAGTTGGCTGCCGAGGATGTTGCTTACGCTCGTAAACTCTCATACCATAACATGTGTCGGTACTACTCAAAGGGTTTCTACAACCACCCTCGCATGCAACAGTTCAAATATTATTGGAGATTCGAGCCTGACACTGATTATTTCTGTGACATCGATTACGATGTGTTCAAGTTTATGCAAGATAACGACAAAACTTACGGATTCGTCATCAGTCTTTACGATATCGAGAAGTCTGTCAGATCACTCTGGCCAACTACAATGGAATTTGTTGAAAAACATCCTGAGTATGTGGATCCAAATGCTGCATTTGCATGGCTAACTGAAGACATTCAAAACCCTCAAAAGTCGCGTATTGCCAATGGTTATTCGACATGTCACTTCTGGTCCAACTTTGAGATTGGTAACATGGATTTCTACAGAGCCAAGGCTTACTCGGAGTGGGTCGAAGCTCTCGACCAAGCCGGTGGATTCTATTATGAACGTTGGGGTGATGCTCCTGTGCATTCCGTTGGTGTCGCGCTCTTTGAGGACAAGTCAAAGATTCATTGGTTCAGAGATATTGGTTACAACCATTTCCCTTACAAGAATTGTCCAAATTCTGATAAGTGTTCTGGATGTAAGCCAGGTGAGTTCACCTTTGATGACCTTCGTTCCGAGCAGTGTCTAACAAACTGGTGGAACTATGAGATGACGGATAAGGATCGTCAACTCTACTAAGTCCGCGTATGCATATATGAATAACCATTCCCATCAAATATTAAACTTAATGTATCTATCTCAGTAATTAATTTTTTTCACTCCAGCTTGTGTCAATTTTTTCTCCCCACATCGCATCACTTCTTTTTTCTGACCATAAGCTATGACTGCCTCTGTTAATATCGCCATCTTGGGTGCTGGTGTCGTTGGAAAGGCCTTCATCGAACAATTGGCCACTTTTGATAAGCAATCCATCAAGTACAACTTGATTGCCTTGCTCACTTCCAAGAAAGCTGTCATCAGCAAGGATTACTCACCATTAGACCTTGCCTCGTGGGAATCGCAGCTCTCTGTTACCACAACTGCTGCTCCTTCCACTTCTGAACTCATAGATTACCTCAAGAAGTCTCCAGTTCCTGCAATTCTTGTTGATAACACTTCAAACCAGGCAGTTGCTGACTCTTACCCTGCTTTCGTCAATGCCGGCATCTCGATCGCTACCCCAAATAAAAAAGGTTTTTCTGGCAACATCGATCTCTGGAACAAGATTTTTGAGAATGCAGGTAAACCAGGACATGGTTTGGTCTACCATGAGTCCTCTGTTGGTGCAGGTTTGCCATTGATCTCTCCTCTTAAGGAGATGATTCAAACCGGTGATAAAGTCGTTAAAATTGAAGGTATTTTCTCCGGTACTCTTTCCTACATTTTCAACGAATTCTCCACTGTGGCTCCAAACACTGCCAAGTTCTCTGAAGTCGTCAAGATTGCTAAAGACAAAGGTTACACCGAGCCAGATCCAAGAGATGACTTGAACGGACTGGATGTTGCCAGAAAAGTCACCATCTTGGCCCGTATCTCTGGACTCAATGTCGAATCTCCAACCTCTTTCCCAGTCCAGTCGCTCATTCCTAAGGAATTAGAGTCTGTTGCTTCTGCCGATGAATTCATCCAGAAACTTCCTGACTTTGATGGTCAGATGGATACTCTCAAGACTGAGGCTGCTAAGGAAAACAAGGTCCTTCGTTTCATCGGTACTGTCGACGTTGCTAACAACGAAACCTCGGTTAAAATTGTCAAATATGATGCTTCCCATCCTTTCGCCTCTTTGAAAGGTTCCGATAACGTTATTTCTATCAAGACTGAGAGATATCCAAATCCTTTGATCATTCAAGGTGCCGGTGCTGGTGCTGATGTTACTGCCATGGGTGTTCTCGGAGACGTCATTAAGATCGCTCAAAGAGTGGCCAAATAGGTGTATATATATTCAAATATATAGATATGCACATTCATTCCTGACCAGGTGTCTCAAATAACGCATCAACCACGTTATTATTGTTCTGTCTGTACTTCTCCAATGCCTCGCGATATATCGTACGTAGTTTCTCCTCGTCGTTGCAGATTGCCCGGAAATCGAGCATCACACTCTGAGAGTCAAAATACACTGTACCCTTCCGAGTACCTTGCATCTGTCCAATACTCAAGTTGACACGCGCAATGTGTGCATTGTTCGGAGCCAAAAAGAAGTCACCGTCTTCACGTAACTCTGCAATGTATGCACCAGTTGAATGAATGAATTGTGCATACTTGAATGATGGTCGGCCCCAACTGTAGGTGACATCAAACTTCGCATCGCGGAAGAATCTCGCTGTACGGTTATCTAACATAAACTCACAGCTTGCCAGTAGATGCAGGTGATAGAAATACTTGTTCTCGTTCAATATTTCCTTATAGCAGTTAAACTCGGGATCTTTCCATGGATCGAGTACAACACTGATATCCACTGTCGAATGCAGTGGGTTTCTGAGAGGTAACGTACACAGTTCTTCCCATGGTGTCTCCACGAGCTCCAACCCGTACCGTTCACAGTGCTTCTCCCAGCTATTCACGACATCTTCAATCAATTTAGCAGTTGTATTCAACCACTCGATTCTGATATGGAAACAGTGTTCAGGATTGTGAACAATATCGTAATGGACGTTCATCAGTTCCTGCTGCCATGACTTGTTATCAGGATCAAGATCAAAGAGCACTTTACGACTCAGAATCACCTTACTTGCTTTCTTTGGAACGTCGTTAGCTAGAGATTCAACGGGGGTTTCCGTTCCGTGGTTCGAAGCTACTCCCGAGATGGATGAACGATGGTCTGATGCCTTAGAGGATCGTGGTGACAACGGATTTGGATTTGATCTTTCAGATGCTCTCGAACTGCTTCTCTTACGTCCCACCCATTCAGAGTTCAATTGGTAGAAATAGTGACCATCCAAGAACCTGTGGTTACTATTAACGTGGTGGAACAGTCCTTTATCCATCAGCACATTACCAAACTCCACGGCTTCTTCGCTATCGTCTATATCAGAAAAGTTCTTTATCAGCCAGCTGACAAGATCTGTTCCTAAGAAACAGTTAGTATGTGTCTTCATATGCCAGCGACGATCAGATATTTCAAGACCGCCCTCACGGTCTTGTATTGCGCTTGCCAATTTCGTCATTGAAATGGTCTTGTTGTACTCCGGTGACGAAAACAGTTGTGATCCATACATGTTCTCTCCATTACCACCTTCACCGCTCAAGTCATGCGATGCCTCCTCTAAATACTTGAATAAACTACCCGTGTAAAAATTGATCTCGGGAGTAATCTCCGTCTTCTTACGGCGAGTTTTACGTTCTTCAGGAGTACGCCAGCGGTTTCTGTTAATGGCTGCTACCAGCGATCTTATTCCTTCCAACCGGATCTCTTCAGGTGTTAGTTTTTCAGAGGCCACTTTGAATGAGTTCTCCGGAACTGCAATTGGCATCACCACAAACTTCATTCTGTGATACTTATGTGCCTCGATGGAGTCCTCATAACCAGCAAGAACTTGGTCAAGTTGGTTCCAGTTATAATTACGTGTATCGCCATTAGATGGATGGATCGTCACCGAATGATAGACATCTGAGTATCTAGTACGGATATGTTCCACGTAATCCTGTGATTTCTTCACAGATAACTGATCCGATCCAGTAATCCTTCTGTACACTTGAACGTTAACAAGTCCATTGTAGTCGCATGTGATTCTATGAATCTCACCCGATAAACTCAAGTAAACTCTCGCGCCTTCCGCATGTTGCCAGTCCAAGTATTGAACCAATTGTTTTGAGTCGCCATTAGGTTTCCTCTGATCTTCCACTTTCTTCACATTCTGACCAACGCATATTTGGAATCCGAGACTCAGTCTCAATGAAATCATCGCTCTCATCAAGTTGGCACTAGTTCTTGTTTCGTTGATCTTATCCTGTGAAAGTAACACATCGTAGATACGGAATGTGAAGTTCTGGTTGAAATCTTCGACGTTAGGGAAAAGAGAAGTCAGGATCGGTAACGATGCAGGAGATGCAAGTGACGTCCATTTAATGACCCTACGTTTCACATTAGGTGGGAATACAAATCTCCACCGACCGTGTGTAGCTAAGCGTTTCATTTCTGAAGCATTCACTTTAGATGGGTTTTCAACAGGAGTCCAATGATCGTTCCATCTGTTACGATGCTGTGTTCCACGTTTACTGAAGGTGCCCCTAACAATACTGTTTCTGCGCTTGTTCTTCTTCCGTGTTGCTTTGCTTGAAGCATGGGTAGAACTGGCAGCAAAGCTTGACCTCGAATTGGTGGCCATGGAATTCTGGCGATGAGAATTCTCTGGAACTGAATCTAATTCGTTTTGAATAGGAACCGGTTCGCTACCTTCAGATATAGCATCAGATATTGGTGAAAGCACTGGAGTAGCAGCTGATTTTTGCGTATTTGGACCGCTTATCATTCGTCTAACGAAATCCATAGGGTTAGGGACACCCATATGATTTGATGATGTTTTCGATATTGAAAGCAAGGACGAGAATGCTGAAATGTTAGACTTGGATGTGGTTGTCACACCTGTGACGTTCGAGGTGGCAGATATTGGTTCTTTAGCAACAGTAATCTCAGATGGTTTAAAACCGGTAGATTCTTTTCCTGAAAGAGTTCCGGTAAGGATTGGGCGGTCACTGACCACTCTTCTTGTTGTTTTTGCAATAGAAGGACTCGAACTACCAGCTGAACCGATAGTCGCATACCCACTCAAAAGCTTTCTGGTATATTTGTTTGATTGTCTGCGTTTTCTTACAGATCTTCGTTTTTGTTCCAATGGAGATCCAAATGCGGTATTATCATAATCGTTCATAGCATCCAATGCAGACCGGTTGTGAGACAGGTTCAATTCGTTGACGGTCACAGTATTTAACTCATTCTCCATCACACCCATCATTTGCAACTCGTAGATCTTGCATCGAGGAAGCCATTGATGCATCGATTGTGTAGCGTCACTCCAGAATGAAATATCCATAAAGTTTGGAATACAGTGACGAAGCTTCTTCTGTGTATCCAAGTATCTAAATAGGGGAACAATGTGCAAAGGTGGTTGCGAAAGGCAGATCACATCCATCGTAGAGTCAACAGTGGCCAACAGATCACCTGTCCGACAAAGCATATTGTAATCGACATCGAATAGACCGGTACCTGGAGAAACAATAATAAAATGGTTAGTGGTCAATCTGAGGTCAGGGTCTTGGAAATCATTAGTGACCAGACTCATTCCAAGGTTGACAGCTTCTAGCAGGTTTCCCTTCACTGCTGGAAGAATGTTACCAGTAATAAAGGAATCTTGGGGCGATTCCTTCGTGACGTTCCGGTTATGACGCAATAAAATATCACGTTTGAAGTTAGCAAACTCTAGACGCAGAGTGGCCATGATCTCATTCCAAAGTAAGATGGACACTTGATCAACGACGACACGATAGTAATCTTCCTTCTTTGGTGGTCGTTCACCTGCAGCATATTTGCAACGAACGTCATCGTCCATATCCACACAGGTGAACAGAACAATGGTGATCAGATGGTGAGTGCCCAACTCTTTCCAACGTTTGAACATTTTAGGGAACAACGAGTTCACCAGTTTATAGAACATCTGCTGGCCACTCTCCTCAAAGTGCCACATTTCTTTCGAAATTTGTATAAAGACAACAATCCTTGCAGATTCAGATCTGAAGACAACTTTAGTGTTCTTCCCAACGTATGAGGAAAACACTTTCCGTCCTCTTCTGTATATCCTATGGACTTCACCACGAATGGATCCATTGAACCAGTTCAACTTCTGTGTCCTGTATAGGCATGTATTAACGAGCTTCTCGGATAGATTCCACATATCACCTCTTGAAAGGTGAATATCTTTAATGTAGATCTCAATCACATCTGCCTCTGCATCTTCCACCGAAGAAGATTCCACTGTGACTGGAGTCCGCAATTGTAGGTCCATGAGCTTTTGAATTGGTCCAGATTTCACTGATACCGTACCAGGAGAGGTCTCATTAGATGATGTGAAGATGAAGTAAAGACGTTTCGACTGTCCTGCTACTTTCAACTCTCCGACTTGACCCTCCCTTGCACCAGGCACTGCAGATGGATCCACCAGTACATTCTCGGTAGACACCCGATCTTCATGGAACTTAACTGTCAACTGCTGCTTCATGCTACCACTGTCTGAAGACAAAGCAGATATCAATGCCGTCTCTGGTATCTCCACTGGCTTATTATCACTAGGTATCGTTAACCTCGGGATAGTCCGATATCCATTAGTACTTTGGATCGAAACTTTAGGGTCATCACTAGATCGTCGTCCAACCACCAAACTGGCCTCGTTCGTCCTCTGACTAGTTCGATTTCGTGATCGTGACAGATCGAATTGGATCCTTTGACGATGTGGCATTGGAAAAGAAAGTGATTGAATCTGGGGGAAAATCAATAAAATAATAGCTCTGTTTCTATTATAGAGTGAAAAAAAAGTATGCGCATAGTAAAAGCAATGAGAATCATTATATAATTAAAGCCTATATCTACCGGGGACAACTGGCCGTTCCTCGACTAAAGATGCTAGAGATGACTTTGCCATGAGTGTGCTTGCCAATTGTGCAACATGAACTTTCTCCGAAGTCGTGGTGAGACTCATCTTCATGCTATTGGCTGAAAGTTCAGGAACATTGTTCAGTTGAGTCTCCAGATCCTTGATGGTATTGAGATGAGACCGCATATTTGAATCAATCGCAGATAATATCAGTTCAATGTTGTTAGGATTCGAAACAACGACTTCAGGGTGTGCAAAAGTGTTGAGAACGAGCAATTTCGCTTGCAATTCTGATTCAGAATCCCTGATCTGAGCAACTTTCTCACCAATGATCCGAGTACGACGGATGTTATCAGAAGAAACTTGGCCGTGTGTTTCAACTGCCCTTTCTTCTTTCAATGCCTTCTTAATATCTGCAACTTTCCCGAAACTGGTAATCAGGTCGGATTTAATTGTTTCTAATTGATCCCTGATGTCATCCAAGATAGGTCCGTCGCTAACAGTTGAAGTGTTAATGGTATCGGCAACTTTTTGTGCCTCTGAAAGCCTCCAAATTCCTGGGTATGCTCCTGACTTTTCAAAAGTATGTGGAATATTGCTATGGCTATGATTGTCTATGAATGCTGCCAACTGTGTGATGTTTTTATGCAATGCTTCAAAGTCAACTTCTGCATCATATATGATCTTATGCATCTCTTTAGATATCGTGCCATCCGTAGACTCGATTGGATAATCAATGTTTCCTGCAGCGATTAATGTAGGAACTGAAGGTGGCAGGTCAAAGTTGCTCAGATAAACCTCATCGTCTTCAAATGCAAGAATTGATTTTTCCTTATAAGGTTCGTTTGCCTCCACTGAAGACTGTTTGTATTCTGTAACGTTAGTCTCTATGCCTTGTTCAACCTGTGGTATTTGTGCATCCACTGCTTTGTCAATGATCACTTGTTCGGATTCCACAGCGTGTTCCACTAGAGTCCGGTTGACGTCGACTGCCTGGTCAACTTGTTTAGTGACAGTTTCTGTTGATTCGTTAATAGGAGGCGGGAAGTCGTTTTGAGTAGAGACCGCTTTCGTTTGAAGTGTCTCAGCTTCCTTCTCATCAGGCACAGATTGATCCACTGGCTCGCCCTGAGCAGACGTTTCCTCAACTTTAGGTTCTTCCTTGGTTGGTTCTTCTTCTGTTTCTGGCTCTGTTTCTTCCTTGGTTTCTTCCTTGGTTTCTTCCTTGGCTTCTTCCTTGGCTTCTTCCTTGGCTTCTTCCTTGGCTTCTTCCTTGGATTCTGCTTCTGACTCTGATTTTGCATCGTCTCCAGCTCCTTGCTCTGCCTTTGAATCTGTTTCCTCAGCTTTCACGGCCTCTTTCACTTCAGTTGCATCCACAACCTCGAATTCATCCTCTCCATCCGGTATTTCAGAACCAGCTTCAGAAGTAGTCTCGTCTTCAGAAACATATCTCTCTTCTAATGGCTCATCTGTTTCATCGTCATCGCTGGACTCTGACTCGTTCAATGGAACAAATTTCGAAGAAGCATCGTCCGTTCCCTTTTCCTCAATCTCAGTGGAATCTATATTTTGGTCACGAATATCCTGAACCTCATTGTCAGTGTATTCTTCTTCTTCTTCTTCTTCTTCTTCTTCTTCTTCCTCCTCCTTTTCTTCTTCTTCCTCCTTTTCTTCTTCTTCTTCCTGATCTTCTTCTTCATACTCTTTTTCATCCGCATCCTTCTGGTTCAATGCTGAAGAAAGTGAACTTAGATTAAATGATGGGTTTGAAGCGGATTCTTTATAAGTAGCAGACTGGCCAAATGCAGGCTTAGAATCAGAAGATAAAAGAGATGCAAAAGGCGATTTTGTATCAGAGGCCGCTGTGGTAGACTTATTTGTGAGATTGGCGAATGGTGATTTGGTATCAGATGTAGAACCGGTTAATTGGCCAAATGGTGATGAATTGTTTGCAGCCTGACCAAATGGTGATGAATTGTTTGCGGCCTGACCAAATGGTGACGAGTTGCTGGAAGCCTTTCCGAATGGTGATGAATTGTTTGCAGCCTGACCAAATGGTGACGAGTTACTGGAAGCCTTTCCGAATGGTGACGAGCTGCTTGCAGCCTGACCAAATGGTGAAGATTTACTTGCTGCTTGACCGAATGGAGAAGATTTATTTGTAGCTTGACCGAATGGAGAAGAGGTACTTGCAGACTGACCAAATGGTGATGAGTTGCTTGCAACTTTTCCGAACGGTGATGCATTACTTGCAGCCTGTCCAAATGGTGAAGTTGTGGATGACAATTTGCCGAAGGCAGAACCCCCAGATGCAAATGCACCGAACCCACTTTCGGTGACAGTTCCAATCTTGGGAGCTGTGAAGCCCGTTACTTTGCTCTGCTGGCCGAATGCGGGCTGTCCAAAGGAAGATTGGCCAAATGCAAATGATGTTGAAGAACCAAATGGATTCTCCTCTTTCTTTGAAGTGTCAAATGGATTCTCCTCTTTCGTTGATGATGGCTTCTGTTGCGTGGATTCAATCTTCTTAGATTCAATCTCCTTTGGTTGTTCCATGACGGACTCTATCGATGGTAGTGCAGCCTGAAGTGCATTCTTCAGATCAGCCTTTTGGGCCTTGATTGCAGTAGTATTCCAGATATTCCAAGTTAGCAATTGACCTGTGTGAGAAAGAACAATAAATCTTGGTAACGGACCCGAAGAATCGAGTAATTTGCAAGGCTGTTGAACATCTTTAGATGCTTGGAGGTCAATAGCAAAGCCGATTGGAGACGTATCTTCATCAGTTACCTCATCAATTGGCATCTGTGCAGTATCAGAATCATTCAATTCCCTGATTCTGGATTTAGAGGTCAAAGTATCGAATTCTGTGGATTTAGAACCGATGGAAAAGAGTAAGCTAGGCATATCCTCGGACCAGCCGTCGAGATGAACCGTATAGAATGAGGACTTTCTTGCAATAGAACCCCAAGGAGGGCACACATCAGGGACCTCGGCAAGATACTTTTGATCTTTCAATATGTAGCTATGAGTATCATCATAGTTATCACTATCAAGAGAATTGGCAAATATAACCAAAATAGAACCGTCTGCAAAGCTGCCGAACTGACGTGGAACCCATCCATCTTCCAAATCAGTAGGTTTCTCCGATGTGGCGATGGAAACGTTGGATTCGTTAACGATTTCGACTTGGCCTGTAGGTTTACCAATGAGCAACTGGTCTTCACCATGCCAACTGATGGCTGTTCCATCCGAAACCTTCTTGGACTTCAATGAGTTGATATCGACGTTCCAAATCTCGTTGTTTTCAAGCAGACACACAACAGATGCAGAATTGGCAGTGGCATAGACGACCTTCTCATCGAACTGTTTAACTTCGTTGAATTGACCGTCAAAACTTTCAACTTTGTCAACAGGAACAACAGTCAATTTTGTATCGTCATATATAACCACCAGATAACGTTCAGCGCTGTTGAAATACACCTGTTGAACAGCATTCTTGGTATCAATAGTAGTTATTGTGTCAATTTTGACAGCGGTGTGTGTATCATCGGTGTCTTCTGGTTCTAAAGTCTCTGATAAGGCGTCGATGGACACAAGTTTGATTTCGGTACCCATTGCCGCAACAAGAAGCTTCTTAGTGTAACTGATAGCCAGGGAGTGGAAGAACCCGAGTTCCAACGAACTCTTGAACTGTTCATCCGGTTCAAAGAGATTAATTGGTCTTCGAGCTTGGAATCCGAACGTTTCGGTCTCCTCTTCTTCAATTAAAGACATGTCAATAGGGGAAAATTTGAAAAGTTTAAGAGTTTTTTTTTCTTTATGTTTTCATTTTGCTTCAGTCTGCAAGTTGATTAAATCATATACGTTGAGATACATATAGATATAGATGAGAGAGGTTAGATAGGTATTTGAAAATGAAAGGAAGGGGATTACATGATAATCTGAGGAGTCTCAACGTTAGCCTTGATGGACTTGTGAGGAAGAACCTTACCACCGTTAATGTAGATCTCGTCCTTAACGTTAACATCTTCACCGAGGACGGTAACACCTTCAAGTCTAGCCCACTTACCGACGGTAGAGTTCCAACCGACGATAGTTGACTTGATCCATGCATGGTCCTTGATGATGCAGTTCTTGAGGACGGTAGAACGTTGGATACGGACACCGTCACCGATGACAACATTAGGTCCGATGACAACATTTGGTCCTATCTTACAGTTCTTACCGATCTGGGCAGTTGGATCAACCAAGACGTTACCAACAACGTAGTCACCCTTGGCAAGAAGTTCAGGGCTCTTCTTAGAAAGGGAAGTCAAGTAGAGGCACATACCAGTAAGGTAGTCCTTTGGTTGACCGACATCCATCCAGAATCCTGGCAAATCGTAAGAGTAAAGTTGTTTCTTCTCAACAAGTTGAGGGAAAGTCTCAGACTCGATGGAAGTTGGTCTCAACTCAATAAGATCAAGAACATCTGGATTAAGAACGTAGATACCGGCATTAATACGGTTACCAACGAATTCCACTGGCTTTTCAACGAATCTGTCGATTCTGTTTGGAACCTGAGGATCGTGGACAATGACACCATACTTGGATGGTTCATCAACTTTGGTGGCAACAATGGTACCTTCACCTCCCATCTCTTCGTGGAATTTCAAAAGATCCTTGAGTGGGTACTCACAGATAACATCAGAGTTCAAAACGAAAATTGGAGTGTCATCCTTACGCAAGATCTTTTCGGCCAACTTCAATGGACCAGCAGTACCAAGTGGTTCCTCTTCAACAGAGAATGTAATGTTGACACCATACTTCTCTTCAAACTCTTTGAGGGCTCCCATCATAACCTCTGGCTTGTAGTTAACAGCAAGAACGACATCGGTACATCCAGCCTCAGCAAGAGCGGCGATTTGATGTGCCAACATGGCCTTGTTACCAAATTCAACAAGTGGTTTAGGAACAGAAAGGGTAAGTGGACGAAGTCTCGTACCAAATCCTCCAACAAGAATGATAGCCTTCATATTAATTCGGTTTTAACTTTGTATTGGTTGTTAGTAGCTTCCGCTAGTGTTTCACTATAGAACTTGTGGTCTTGAAGTGAAGGAACAAAGTGTTGTCAAAGAGGGTAAAATTTCAGACACGTTTCCAGAGCCTTGTCGACAAAAAAAAAAAAAAACTCGCGAGACTGGCGGGACCGCGTCCAGTTTCAGTACGCGCCCTAAACCAGCCACGAGGGACGATGCATTGATTCTAAATTAAGTATATGATTAAGGGGGGGTGGCTGGGGAACAATGAACTCACAAGGGAATTGCAATCGAAGCATGCCTCCTACAATTTGGCATTAATTATACTCGCTCGTGGATCTCATTTATTACGATATTATTCGCTATTTACATGGCAGTACCATATTTTGATTCTCAAGGTTTTTCCCGCTCCGGACTGAACAATTCCAGTCCACAGAATTGACAGAAAGGGAGGTGAATGGAAGCCCAGCGGCAATAAAACAATTCTGTAAAAAAAAAAAATGTCACGTGAAGTAGTTCATGTGATTCTAGGTACCCCTACCTATCTGGCTAGTTACTCTCCTTACTTCCATCCTTCCAGCCAAGGTACTTCAACACCTTTGCATTGAACTCCTCGTAGTTGTCCAGGTATAGGTTGTGCCCGGAATTTGAAACAATCTCAAACTTAGCGTTATTCCCGCTCGTCTTATTCAGTTCACTCACTGCTGCACGTCCGCAATCAGTGAACATAAAGTCATGTTCGCCGTAGATCCAGAGCGTCTCTGGCACTTTCAAATCCTTCAATCGATCCAGTAACGGGTATTTGGCAACCACTGATGAATCAAATATCCTCATCAATGCAGTCTCAGAAAATGATGGTTTTAAACCCGTGTAGTAGACGTACTGTAAGAATCTGTCTACTTCATCCCAGCTTGTTATTGTACCTGACCTCAACAGTTTACGCACGTTACGCTCAGATAGCATCTTTGGTCCAAACGGTCCCATCCATCTTAAAACTGAGAAAGCAGACATCCGTGTCTTCCAAAACAGACGGAAACTCTCCTTCACCATAGGCAGTCTACCCAAAAACGTATAGTCGCCGACCCACCTTGATGATTTGTACTCCAAGTACAACGGTGGTTTCGATTCCTTCTGCACTTTTAAATAGTCCGGGTTTGTGACAGCGAATGGATTCCTCTCCACTCCGCCAGGACTAACCAGGATCAGCTTTCTCACATACTGCGGATATTTCAATGCATAGCACAGTGAAGCGTACCCGCCAAAAGAGTGTCCGAGAAGATCGAACTTTGTCAATCCATTGTTCTGTCTCCATTTCTCAAGACTCTCCACATATGCATCTTCCACTTCCCTGATTAGATCCATCTGTTTCGGCAGATACTTGAGTATATCCTCGGTGCGGATCCGGTACGCTTCTGGGTATGCCATTGTCTTTGGTTTCTTCTTCGCTGGCGAACCAGGTTTAACCACTTGCTTCACAGACTCCTTTTCCCACTCAACGTCCAAATCCACATCTGTGTCGTCTTTAAATGTAATGTCTGGTCGACTACTCAATCCATAACCTAGCAGATCCAACATGTGAATCTTGCAATTTGGATTGTTTCTAATCAGTCCGTCCACATTCTTGTAGAACCATCCCAACGATGCTCCATACCCGTGAACCATCACTAAGTGATCGTGATGTTGCTGCGTTCCCTCTGCCCTTGCCATGGTAGCATCCTCGTCTCGTGCATTGTTCTCCACACGCACCTCGTTGATATAGTTGCCCTCTTTATCGATGATCGTTCGAACTGGATACGCATTCAGACCCTTTGGTGATATGTACCCTTGGTATGTTCGATAGTATGGTAACTGTGCCTGGAATAAGCTATCCTGTGACTCCTGATCCTGCGTCTCAAAGTTAAAGATAAACTTCAACCATATCTGGAACGACTGCCAAACTGTGTAAGATTGTGGCATCCTTTTCCCACTAAGGTACCGGAGCTGGCACCTGGATGGTAGCCGATATCCTGGAACCGCTCTATGTATTACAATTGACTTCCTCGCTGTGAACATTATATGTGACATAAACTGGGGAGAGTTCAAATACACAATCTAAAAATCTAAATACTGTACTAACTTCCCATGCACCGAAGAACCCCGCCGTGCGGCTCAAATGCGGAGCTAGCTAGCATCTGAAATTTTTCAGTAGCCATCTCCGTTAAAGTTGGTAAATCCTGATAGCAGGAAGAAGTTGTAGTAAGGTTTCTTTGGCACCTGGTTGCAGAACTCACAGCTGGATGTAGATGTAGCATCGACACAGGATCCAGCAAAGTAGTAATTGTCTGCACCCGATCCGTCGAACCCATGCTTGAAATAGTCAGACAGTATCACTTTCTGTAGGGTCTCCACGGATTCGTACTGAGACTCGATGTATTTCTTCAAATACCGGTCTGAGTCCGCTCTCACTGGGATCTGCTCCACTGTATGATCAATTGGGATCAAGATAGAAGGAATCTGGATGTATTTATCCAAAAAGAATAATGCATTGGGCACAGCATCATCACCAAGATGGATCACCGGTATACCGACCCAGTAGTCGAATTGCTTTTGCACCTCACTCAGGATCGAATACATCTTCTTGTACACCTTTGGGCACGATTTGATTCTGTTCAATCCTTGTCCGGTATCTGCCAAGTGATATTTGTTGCCATCAAATAGATCGTCGTCTGCATATGCCCAGAGTTCCACCAAATCACGCATCACAACAGACCACAGCGCTAATGCCTGCTTAACGTACAGATACTGTTTTTCGTGGTTATGGTTGAGACGAGACCCGTTCTTTCCGGATCTAATACCCAACGAATACTCGGTGTTGCCCATCTCTTTGAAAGTTTCGAGTCGTTTCAACATTCTAATCACCGGTAATCGGTTTTTGTTGGTGTACGCATTGAAGTCACCGATCGAATACAGCACAGTCCTAATCACTTCCCGATTGTTTTTGCCCCACCGTGAATACTTGTGTGCCAACTTCTCAATGGCACTCTCCTTCTGACGGATCATACTGTTGATGGTCTTCCTGGATCGACCTTCAGACCTCACTTCTGCAGTGGCATCTATGATTCTTGGATCATCAAGCAGTTCCAATGCATTGATCTTTTCCAGTGTCGAATACACTGTCTTAACTGGCGAATACAGATCGAACTCCATCGTATCTTTAACTTCAGGCAGCATCGAGTCCATCACCATGTAGCACAGTTTACCAAACGTATCGCGCATTCTCTCCGGGTTCATCACTTTATACCGACGGCCAATCTCAAAGATCGCCTTGTACCAATCGGCATTATCAGAGAAGTTTTTATCTTGGAACAATCGCTGTCCAACCTTCATATTAGAAGAAACCATCAATCCAGCCAAGATCGAACAGATCTCTCTCAATTGTTGCACGATTCTCTTGGCTTTCGACTTGTAAGAGATGATATCCACTTTATCTGTATACTCAGACACCTCCAATGCAGCTTCCAACAGTTTTAGTAACTGTCTTTCCTCGAAAGTAAGTCTCACTGGAACGAACTTAGAACTCCGTTTAATGCCAGCCATTATCCGCTGGTCAATTTCACTGTCCTTCGACCTATATTCACCTATTTCCACCTCTTCACCAATCTTCTCATGCTCTATCTCGTCAATCTCCATCTTGATCTCCCGTGCACCCTCCTTATCTGCCACTAACACATCCACCCGATGATCTTTCCGTTTACCTCCTCTGTGGACGAATTGAAAGCAAACCCGACAAAACCCCTCATCACAATCCTTACAATAGATCTCCTTAGGCATTCTTTGGCAGTCGTTACATAGAGTGTCATCATGGGCCTCTGTTTGAGCCTCATCGGCAACGATATCATCGTTATCCAATACTTCCGCCAATTTATTCTTTGAACTCATAGTTGCCAAGAATTTCCAAGATCTGAAAATTTTCTAGGGTCCAGATAAGTAAAGAAGGGACTTGGTTAGTGGGTAGTAATTGTCAATTATGGTTGGTATCATCTGTTTATTATTGACTGAACTGATGAGATTGCTTTAATGTTTGAATGTCGAATCTACGATCTTGGGACATCAATGAATATAACTCATCACCTTCTATGTCATCACTCTATCACTTTGCTCTATATTATCCATGTCAGCTGACATGTCACAACCATCCAATCGACCAATTGACGTCCAGTTGTACATAATATACCTCAATAGCTCACAAACCATAGTAATACTGAACTCTCTTTCCAAACTACTTCAATTCGACTAAATATGTCATCTATATAATTGAATCATATATTCTTCAGAGAGCTCTGCATTGTTTATTTACTGCAATTTATATTCTCTTAATTGGCTATTAATTAAACAAATTGCCCTACTATAGACTGCCATTCCTACATCGAAAACTCAATCTTACCACCTACTCGATTCAACATATTCCACCTTCTCTCAATCCTCTCTGCCCTCCCAATTTCCCCATTCTCCATCTCCCATCTCCCATTTCCCACTTCCCCACATCACACCCCATGTCATGCAAATCGGGGACCCGGATCTCAATTAGTGCCTCACTAATTTTGGACCCCCTATCTAAATTTTTACTCCAATCATAAAATTATATTTTCAGATCACGGTTGCAATGCCTAAAATATACTACAATTGACCTCAGATCTCTACTACATTACAACGGTCTCACAAACATACTTCCACATATGCACCATTGGATCCGCCATATACAACTTGCATTGCATTAACCTACTCATCTGTTCTCCACCCGGTTTACCATTTACGATAAGAATTTTTTTTTTTTGAGAGGCGCGCTTACTTTCTGTAAATGTCTGATTGGGTGCAGAATATGCATGAAGAAGAATTTAAGATCTCAATTAGTATTAGCCAATTTATGATGAAGACAGTAGAGACGAGTGACAATTGATGACAACCGTCAACATAGAACAAGTCCTGAACCAATTGTCACAACGATCACAAGCTACCCTAACGTCACCCCCAGTTTCGTTAAAAGTGGGGTCTTGCGGGGTCTCAATCAATTGAAGGTCACCCCCTCCCCAAAGAACTGCAAGGAAAAAAAAGAAACGAAAATAAACTGAGAGCATCTCCAAAGTTTCACGGTTGATATTTAATTTTCCAGTAAAGTTACAGACAAACAGACTTCACTATCAATACAATTAATACCGCCAAACCTTATATATCGACTCGATTTGAACTCAATCCCTAGTAGTTTTAATACTAACCTACCTTCAATTTACTAATCTCTTTTCTTTTTTTTTTTTCTGAAAATTTTTCTTTGTGTTCTTTGTCATTCTAATGGAGATGCCTCAAAATTTTTTTGGCCTATAAATATAAGATAGGGGCCCGCCGTACCAGACTTCTTTTTTTTTCTTCTATCTTATCTATATGTCATTTGCCGTTTCTACAATGAACACAACTCGACAGATCGATGGCTGCCTAACGCCAACAAATGATTCTACTACCGCTACTTCCAAACAACGCCAGATTGGAGCTAAACAAGCCGTTGTGGGTTCTTCGTCACGCGACGTCGTTTACACTCCTTCTACACTTTCTATGGTGACTCCAAAACCAAGTGAATTGAGATCTAACAACAACACTCCTACATCATCAAGCTCTACTATCAATTCACCAATGGAAACCACCATTCCTTCGCCTCCAATGTCTCCAAACACTGGTCTTACCGATTCTGAAACAACTAGATTTGGTGATCTCTTAGTTCCAAACGTTAGTAAGGCTAGAGCAGACATTGCATCTATGGAAAAGAGTTCGATCGAACCAACTAGTCAGAATGTCGAACAACAAGCGTCATTCCCTATCCCTAACTTGGTTGCCGCCCCACTCTACATCAATCCATTCCATGATCTTAAGAACTCTGGTTATCGCAAACGTCAGTTTACTTTCTTGGCTCACTACAAATTGACCCAAGATAAGGCTGTCGTTCCATCTTCATCATCATCTTTCCGCACTCCAAAGAGAACCACCGCACAACATTCACCTAAGAGTTACAACACCGTCTCTAGATCGCGCTTGGAATCACCTTCTGATCCATCTTCTAGACCAAGAACTAGACGTCATGCACGCGTTCCTGCAGATGATGCTGCTATCTCATCCGATGACTCTTCTTCCACTTCATTCACTTCTGATGCGGCAACCGAACCTGTTAAGAAGAGAAGAAGAAGAAAGCCAACTACCCGTAAGGCAAACTCCGCCACTACCCGCTACGATTACGATTACACCAAAATCGCTGATTACTCACCACCTTCTTCTACTCTCCCAGACAATCCTAGATGCTTGAAGACTGAATGGAAGGGACAAAGCATGGATCTCGGTGATGATCCTCTCGTTAGCGAGTTGCATCCTGCTGAGGCCCAATTGGCATCCACCCTGAGATTGCCTTGCAACGTTTACCTTGATTCAAAGAGAAGAATCTTTGCTGAAAAGGTTAAAAGAATGAGAACCAACCTCCCATTTAGAAGAACTGATGCACAGAAAGCTTGCAAGATTGATGTCAATAAGGCAAGCAGACTCTATGCAGCGTTTGAGAAAGTTGGCTGGTTATCTGAGTCTAACTTCCGTCAATATCTTTAAAGCGTGCGCACACTTACATCGCCATCATTTCATCGCCCACATACACACATCCGCCCATTTCGCCCGTGCGCCGCCATCATAACTTATACCTTGATTTGATTTATATATATACATTGTATGGCTTATACCATATTTTTACGCTTCAATACACATACAATTCGCTTCTTATTGATAGTAAACAATTCTGTAGAAACACAGACCCTCCACAGGGTACATTCACTCACTTCACTTCAAAATATATAAGTTTTCAATCAAGGGATATGTCAGCTGGCTTGACACCGTATCCGTTATGGTTTCTAAACATAAGAACACCGTTGTCACCATCGACAAATTCACACTCACGGCCAGCTCTCCAAAGAGCTTTCCACATGTTACCATCATCGTGGAGGTAGTGCTTACCCATAACCTTCTTGATAGCTTCAGTACCAATACGAGCATTGTAGAATGGGATTCTGGAAACGTAGTGGTGCAACACGTGGGTCTCAATGATATCATGGAAGAAGAAAGGACCAATGAAACCGAACTTTCTGTCGATTGTGGCAGCAGCACCTCTAGCGAAGTTCCATTCACGGTCTTCATAGTGTGGTAAGGTCAAGTCTGTGTGTTGAAGGAAAGTGATGAAGACGAGCCAGTGGTTGGTGAAGACGTAAGGGACGAACCAGAAAACAAAAGTGTTGAAACCACCAAAGTATTGCACCATGTTGTAGACAGCGAAAGCTTGTAATGCGATACCGAGGTCACTCAACCAGATGAACCAGTAGTCTCTCTTTTCAAAGATTGGAGAGTTAGGGTTGAAATGAGAAACAGCAAAAGTGTTGTACTCTGGGTAAGATTGTCCAGTGACGTTAGTGAGAAGGTACCACCACCATCCTCCAAACTGTTGAATGAACAAAGTCTTCAAAGTCATGATTGGAGTGTCGGCGGCAATCTCACTGAGACGCATGGCACCACGCTTCTTAACGAACTGTTTTTTGGTAGGTGGGACAAACACCATATCTCTAGTCATATGACCGGTAGCCTTGTGATGCTTACCGTGGGAGTACTTCCAGGAGAAGTAAGGAACCATCAGATAAGAGTGAAGGAAGAAACCAACGGTATCATTCAACCAACCGTATGGAGAAAAGGCTTGGTGACCACACTCATGAGCCATAACCCAAATACCTGTGTAAGGTAAAGAGATTGCAATTGAATTCAACAACCAAAGGACTCCTCTAAGGAAAGTGTTGGGAACTTTAGGAATGAAAGTGGAACCCACGTACATCATGGCAACGGAACAAACAATATCTCTCAAGATGTAAGCGAAACCTTTCATATAGGATCTCTCATAACACTCTTTAGGGATAGCAGAAAGGATATCCTTGATTGAGAAGTCAGGAACCTCGAAATCATCTCCATTGGTATCCTTCACAACAAGTCCTTTCGTAACCTCTTTCTTCTTCTTTGGAGTGAAAGATCCAATGTTGCCCTTACGTTGGGTCTTAACAGAGGCGGCGCCGGCGTCGTCTTCGTTATTAAATCCAGTGACTGTGACGGAAGACATTGTGGTATGAAAGAGAGAGAAATTTAAAATATCTGGCTAAAAGTTTCACACACACTTTGTAGGGTTTTAATTAATGGTGGGGGTGGGTGGAAAGGGACGTACAGGAATAAAGCCAAAAAAAAAAAAGAAACGGGCATCGAATAAAAAATCGAAAATTTGATGTGGGTTCGACTGGATAATGGCTATGGTGAAGCTGAAGAGTTGAGATTTGGAGGAACTAGTTGCTTTGGAAGTATCCTTTGATTAGTGAGGGAAGTATATGAGCAACCGTGTCCTCTCGTTCGTTTTGTGAAATTAGAATTTTATATGTAAAGCATGCAATAGGAGCAATTATCTCACCAATCCCGATCTTTCCCGATCGGGAAATGGATGAAAAAAAAATCTCTTGTTGGGTAATCGGAACGACCTTTGCGACGATCGGCGCGTCGGTTTGTTTCATTTGTTCTTTCCTTTTAATCTTTGAATTTTTTTTTTTTTTTTCGATCAAGCCCGATACGGACATGATCGCAGGGTCATGTTTAGTTCCAAATTGGGAAGATTGGGAGAGCAGGTAGTGCAGTTAGGGATAGGTTGGTGGGGATAGGGGATGGGAAGGAGAATTAAAGTGGATCGTAGCTGTATTAGATGGACCAACAAGTTCGCTGATACGACTGGATTCACTCCCACTTCCCCGTATCCCTCATACTTTAGGTTTGGTTAGTCGTAGAATCCTTCGCTCTTCCTGACAATTTTCCACAAACAAATATTTTCCACCTTCCACTATCTCTTCCCTCTAAGGATCACTATTTTTTTCCTAGATGTCGACACCAGTTGATTCGAAAACCACAAAGACTTCAACCGAGGTCATTCAAAAGAAGCCGGTTGAATGGTCAAACATCTTGCTCGGTGCAGGACTCACCCTGTGTGAGGTTTCTACCTTGGGTCAACCATTTGAAGTGATCAAAACTACAATGGCTGCGAACAGAGACTTCACATTGCCACAGGCTATTAAATTCGTGTATTCACGTGGAGGTGTCAAGGGATTCTACCAAGGATTGATTCCATGGGCTTGGATCGAGGCTGCCACTAAAGGTTCAGTTCTTTTACCTGTCTCTTCTGAAGTTGAATATAGATCTAGATTACTTGGAGCTTCTCCATTTGTCGCAGGTATCTTTGGAGGTATGGCCGGTGGTATTGCTCAGGCTTATTTGACTATGGGTTTCTGTACCTGTATGAAAACCGCCGAGATCACACGTAAGAAAGATTCTGGTCCTAACGGTGCACCAGCTAAGTCGACTTTCCAAGTGTTTAAAGAAATCTATCAAAAGGAAGGTATCCGTGGTATCAACAGAGGTGTCAATGCTGTTGCTCTCAGACAGATGACCAATTGGGGTTCTAGATTCGGATTGTCTCGTCTTGCTGAACAGACTATCAAGAAGGCTCGTGGTAAGAAGTCCGATGAGAAATTGAACCCATGGGAAAAAATCCTGGCATCCACCGTCGGTGGAGGTTTGTCAGCTTGGAACCAACCGATCGAGGTGGTTCGTGTCGAGATGCAATCTCGTTCAAGTGATCCAAACAAACCGGCCGGATTGGGTGTTGCAGGAACCATGAAGTATATCTACCAAACTTCTGGCTTGAAAGGTCTCTACAGAGGTGTTACTCCACGTATCTGTCTTGGTATCTGGCAGACCGTCTTCATGGTTTGCTTCGGTGACTACGCCAAGGAGTACATCGCTAAAAGGGGAGCAGAAAAGAAGGCTATCGCTTAATAATAGAAAAAGCAAACAATATATTCTTTTGAAAATATGTGTATAGATATAATCATCTCCTTAGATGTTAATGGCATTGGTTACCCTTGGCAACGGATCCAATTCGCCTTGAATTGGAGGTTCGCTAAGAATAGATGGATTTCGTGCAACGATTGGCCGTGGTGGAGGGAGCACATCGTTAACTTTAAAGATTTCTCTTGGGAACACCTCTCTTTGATAAGGTCCAAAGGCAGGACTACCAATTGGTGAAAAGACACCACCTGGAGATGATTGTCTCGGAGAGAAGTATGATCCTGTATCAGGAGATTGCTTTTTCCGGCTCTGGCTTGAACGATCAACCCCCCAGCGATCGTATGCATAGAGTCCAGAGAATGTCAAGAATAGACCAAACCATTGGAATGGAGTCAGTTCGGTACCTTCCAAGAAGATAGAAACGGAAATGACAATGATCCGTTTGAAGATGTTGGCAATGCTATAGTTGATTGGAGAAATGAGTCCCAAGATTTGGAATGCAACAATGGACTGCATGAAGTGAGAGGTACCATAGATAACCATTAGTCCCATGATATGGTTGTCGATTAAAGTGAGTGAAAAGACTGGATTGGACCATTCGGAAAGAATGTAAACTGGTAAAGTTAGAATGAATCCAATGATTGAACAATAAAATAAGACACTGATTTTATCCAACCGGGTGTTTGAATCTCTCACGAGCTTGTTCAGAGACTGTGAAGAGTTACCATACAGTGGAGTCAGTGGTGCTCTATTTTGAAGACTCATTGAGACTGGCAACACAGGAGTTTTCTTATCCTCGGTAGATAGGTTGATACTGCTACCACTTTTATGGACTTTACTCATGATGCGTGAGCTGACGGCAGTGAGTAAGTCCTCGGTATCATCATTTGAAGCGGTAGAACTGGATGAATCATCCTGTGAATTGTAAGTGAGGAATTTCTTAGCAAAAATGTTTTGAGAAACGAATATTAACATCGACACGAATGCAAATACACATCCTAAATGATACACGTGAGAATCGTCGTGATCGATGGCCACTGAACCTCGAGAACATGAGAGCATGACACCGAGAATCAATGGAACAAGTGTGATGTATGTGCTTACATTGAACTGTTTCCCGAACAAGAACTTGTAGATTAAGACGGTAGTCAATGGCGAAAGTGCCTTTATTGTATGAACCAACGAGACTGGTATCACAGAGGTGGCCTTATGACCTGCAATCTGTCCCAAGAATTGAAATATACCCATAGGTATAGTTGCCTTGAGCAAGATCTGGGACGGTTTCAAGAAGTTTCGTATGATAGAATAGTTGTAAGAGTTCAAGTTCTCTGGGAACGTACCTTTAGGGAACGATCCCACTATAGAAGACGGTTGTGTTACAGTATCATCTGATCCATAGAGCGAATCAAAATTACCGCGTCTACCACCAAGATTTCTTGTCTCTGAATAATCGGCCGTATTAGAATGTCTATACACAGACAGTATCGAGTCCAATCGACGAACTCCAATCACTAAAACTAAACAGAAGATCGCATTAATAACGAATTGGATCTCTGTTAGTGTGACTGGATAGGTGAAATCGGCTAGAATCATCTTAGCCGATGACGATGAGAAGACTGACGTCAAGTACCAAAGCCCACATAGAAGGATTAGCTTCCAGTCAAAGCTAGGCACAAGCGACATATTCAAATTATATTTGAGTTACTCAAATGAAAGAGCAAACGAAGGAATGAAACTTGAAGTTTTAAATAGAACACTAAATCAAAAAAATGGCTTAATTTTTCTTTATTCCATTCCTGGGTTCTACAAGTTCCCAATCAAGAAACCACCAAGGAGACCCCCCGCCTAGCCCAGCACCGCCCAGCAAACAAACAAAAAAAAACAATAAAACGGTGTACAGGTGCTCGCAAACCCCGATAAAGGTCCTGGGATTAATGGAATCTTTTAGATAATAAATTGTTCCTGTCTAAGTGTCACTTCTTTCTTCGTACTTTTGACTATGATAAGAAGTGTTTACACAGACTGTCAAGCTGGGTGGGCCCAGGTTGGACGGTATACTACTCTAGGAACAGACCTGTTCCAAACAAATATGCCCCGTGGTGTTTCTGGCCGCCGTAATTATGCTATTCCGACAGATCCGCCATCTCCTAAGGGTAGATCCCCTGGAGAAGGTTCACACGACGAAGAACTGGTCGATCTGATCCATTCTTATCCGACAGGCAAATCGGTGACTCCCTACGAGATTCTCGGTTACAAGAGTCGTCGGCATTTTGA
Source organism: Xiuguozyma insectalens (assembly GCA_030574155.1). NCBI lineage: Eukaryota > Fungi > Ascomycota > Pichiomycetes > Pichiales > Pichiaceae > Xiuguozyma > Xiuguozyma insectalens. Next base: position 30,959 of record JAJMEL010000027.1, on the reverse strand, counting down.
CGCCAAAAAGTTGAAGAAACGGTTCCATCAACTGGCAAAGATATACCATCCGGACTCTACGGCGTATGACGGTATCGATCTGAAGAAACATACTTTTTTCTTAACGAACGAAGAACAAGAGATGACTCATACGAAGTTAACACAGGCTGTTAAGGAGATGAGGTTTAAGAGAATCATGGCTGCATATACACTGTTGAAGAATCCGATTACCAGGTCTAACTACGATGACTATAGTGTTGGTTGGGAAGACAATTCGGCTATGTTGCATCGGTCGCCCAATCCAAACTATCATAGTCCATCGTCTGCATTCTACAATCGTACTTATACACAACGGAGTCATCACCATGCATATACCGGTACTTGGGAAGATAGCTGGCAGGACCTCTATAAAGATGACTGTGATTTCCGGAAGGACCGTTCCTGGCAAGAAGACGGTGAGACTTTCTCTGAGAATCTTTACAACAACAGGAGGAACATTGCGATCAGTGTCACACTGTTCTTAGGTGTCTATGCTGCATTGCAAGCAACGCATTGGTACCTGTACGATGATTTCATGGGTGCCAATGCACCTCAGACATATACTGCAGATGAAGTTCACGATAAGACGCGGCATGATTTGGTGGCTGCTCATTCGAACTATGGACTAGGACTCAGCAAAGACGATAGAATCAATCGGTTTTTGTGGTTCCGTAAGATCAGTATGCTTTTGAATTTCGGTGATCTTAACGATATCATGGATCATCTCAACAAGCAAGAGCTGATGGTGAGGGACAATCAAGGTCGTATCCATATCCGGGAGTTTGATCGTACTAATCTCGCAGTACAACAACATAACAAACCGGAAGTTCCAGATGTCGATCCATAGCGCAATTACAAATACAGAGTCGGCGCCGGCTCTTTCATAATTATATACATCGTAATGACACAAGTGATAAGGAAGAATATTAATGTAGCGGTAACTTTTTTTTTTCTGAACTTAGCCCAGTATCTACAACTTGTTTCCTTCAATTAAAGATGGATTTTATGAAGCCAGAGACAGTTCTCAACTTGGGAAACATTCGTGAGGCGTTGCAACGGATGGAAGATACGATCATCTTCAGTTTGATTGAACGGTCTCAGTTTTCTGAATGTCCCTCGGTTTACAAGTCGCATGTTTTCCCTATTCCGAACTATGAAGGTTCATTCTTGGATTGGCTTCTTTCTCAGACAGAACGGATCCAGTCTCAAGTAAGACGGTACGAATCTCCTGATGAGTATCCATTTTTCCCAGACGTGGTTCTGCCACCGTTCTTACCTAAGATGGACTTCCCACAGATCTTGGCCAGCTATGCGAAAGAGATCAATCTGAATAAAGAATTGAAGAAAGTGTACGAGGAAGAGATTGTTCCACCAGTGAGTAGCGGTGAAGGTGATCAGATGGATAACTTAGGATCGACTGCATTGACAGACATTGATGCGTTACAGGCCATCTCTAGAAGAATTCATTTTGGTATGTTTGTCGCTGAAGCCAAGTACCGTCAAGACCCTGAATTGTACAAGCCATTGATCAAAGCTCAGGATGCTAAAGCTATTGGAGATGCAATCACAAATAAGGCTGTCGAAGAGAAGATCTTGTTGAGACTGTTGGAGAAAGGTGAAGCGTATGGAACGGATCCAACTTTGAAATTTACACAGCATATTCAAGCCAAGACCAGAGCAGAAACGATTGTCAAAATTTACAAGAAACATATCATTCCATTGACTAAAGAGATCGAGGTGAAGTATCTACTTCGTCGTCTAGAGGACGAGACAGATTAGGAAAGTGTTCAATATAGACAGGTGAATAAATACTAAGAATAAGTTGTAGAGTACAGCGTCCAGCGTTGCCATCACTGCAACAACCGCATAGTTTGTTCAAAAGCCAAGAATGTGGCGGCATTAGCAGGAGCAGCTCTCAAAATTGTTGGAATGAATCCTTTACCAAACCCTCTAAGTCCATAGGTGTTATAGACATACTTGGCGGCGTCCCAAGAAGTCTTAAATTTAGGATTCTTGTAGTCGTCAGTTTGCAGATTGGATTTGATGACATCCATCGGATAGACACAACCCCATAAAGCATAACCTGCCAATCCTCCAAATAGACACATTCTCCAACTCTGGATCTGATCTCTGGTGATATGTTCTTCATGCATATCTCTTTGAACCAACGCTTCGAAAGTGAGGAAGTAGCAACCACCACCGATCGATTCACGTCCCAAAGTTGGTCCCAATCCTCTATAGATCAATCTAATACCACCTTGGTTGTACAGTTTCTTAATGACGTCTAGAGGACCATTGAACAATTTAACACCGGTAGTTTGAGTCTGCAGTCTAATACGGATGTGTTCAATAGGAGAGGCAACAAAGGAGTTTGCAAAACCTGCTGCTGCACCAGACATAAAGAACTGAGAATGGGTCAGTGGACCTCCATTATTCTCTTTATGGAAGAGACGCTTCATGTATTCGTTTGTAGCAAATTGGACAGATATACAGAGTCCCATACCAAGCAAAGGAGTCAAAGTACCTTTATAGAAGGCAAGTGGACCTTCCTCTGTCAACAGTTTTCTCACAACATCAAGCGATGAAGAATAAGTACCAGGAGGAGCACTCTGGATTCTAACTTTGGTAGTATCAAACGGTTGACCGACCAAGACCTGAGCAATACCACCAACAGTTCCAGAAAAGATATCCTTTGCAGTTCTATAAGGGTCTTGTTCACCTGGCACAATAAACGGTTCGTTATCTGCCATTCTTTTCTAAGGTTTTCGGGAAAGAAACTACTGATGATTAGAAGGGAAAGAGTCAAAACTTAAATTTTCAGAAGTCAAGTAAAAAAATCGTAGCCCCGCTCCGAGGCCCTGAGCCGCAGTACGATAAGCGGGGGCGGAGGAACGAGGGAAGGAAAGAAAAAAAAAGTATGATGGTGTAAAGATGGAGCGCGGTCAGGTCATTACATAATCAGTCGAGTCTTATCGGCTGGAAGCCCCAACCAGAGAAGTTGACCAGTTTTGCATTAGTTTCTCCTTTGCCAATGCCTACACCAAACACGTTGAATGTGTTAGAATGTCGTCAGGAGCAGTTGAAAGACGGCACCAATGTGACGTGTGATGAATCACCGTGGCCAAGCAAACGTGGATGTCTAGTCGGCACGGAGCAAGAGCAGCAGAAATCGCCACAGGACTGTACAGAGTTGCATCCAGGAGATGAGGAAGAAGGGATCAAATCAGAAGATGAATCATCTGAGGAAGTGGATACTAATAAGAAGTTGAGATCCAAGTACTCGTTTTCCACGTATACGACGATGATTGAACTCCCAGATGCTTTTGCCAACACGCATAAACCATTAACATCGTCATTTCTGAAACCTAATTCTTCATTTATTGGATCGCAACAATCGGGAAGATCCATCTATGAAGTTCGAGTTGATTTGAAAGAAGTCGACTTGGACAGTTCATTCCTAACTGGGTTCCTCACTATCCATGGATTGACTGAAGCACATCCTGAGATCACAACGTTTTTCCGTGGTGAAATAGTTGGACCACGTTATTCATTCTATACTAACCATCCTGGTTGGGGGTCTTCTAAGACCAACGATTTACAACATTGGGGCCGATTCCCAAGTTGGCGTAACCTCGAATTCAACACTGAGAATGATCTGCTCAATTCCGAACTGTACCAGTCTGCTGCCAACTCAGAGTTTATCTACATGCGTTGGAAAGAGATCTTCTTGGTCCCTGACGCTAAAATTAAAGATATCCGTGGGGCATCCTTTGCTGGATTCTATTACATCTGTTTCAATCAACTGACCGGTTCAATCCAAGGCTTGTACTTCCACAAATGTTCCGATAAGTTCCAACAGCTCGAACTCTCTCATATTCCTGACGGTGGAATATATCCTTCTTATGAATACGCATGATCTTTACCTCGCTCACTCCTCTCTCTACTTATGAAATATATCTTTTGGGGCCATGGAAGCCCCCCGCCGCGCCGCTTGCTCTCATGCGTCCTCGACCTTGCCAAAAAAAAAATATAAATTAAGGATTCTCAACCTTCTCCCCCCTACCCTTCTTCCCTCGCATCATGCTCCGTCAATCGCAGAAGTTCAGTCAACATAAGCAAATGCGACCTCCCGGGGCAGATATCCCAGATGTAACCAACAGAACCGTCTATGAAAAGGCCAACTTTTATGTCGATTGTCAGTACCAAATAATCAACGTCCTTGGTAAAGGGTCTTACGGTACTGTATGTTCGGCGGTTAATTTGAATGCTAAGGGTAAACCATCGCTCGCTATCAAGAAGGTCTCAAACATCTTTAAGAAGGATGTACTGTTGAAAAGGGCCGTCCGAGAGTTGAAATTGATGGCTTTTTTCCGTGGTCATAGGAATATAGTGAGTCTAATCGATCTGGACTTGGTTTATATCAAACCGTACGATGGTCTATATTGTTTCCAAGAATTGATCGAATACGACCTAGGTAAAGTGATCCATTCTGCAGTTCAATTTACCGAATTCCATGTGCAAAGCTTTGCTTACCAGATTCTCTGCGGCGTTAAATATATCCATTCGGCTGACGTTATTCACCGTGATTTGAAACCCGGTAATATCTTGGTCACCTCAGATGGTATATTGAAAATATGTGACTTTGGATTGGCAAGAGGTATCAATGAACAGTTTATCAGGTACAGTAACAAAAATAGGCTTGACATTACTCACTATGTGGCCACCAGGTGGTACAGAGCTCCGGAATTAATGCTTTCTAGGCATAGTTATGGTAAAGCGGTCGACATGTGGGCTGTTGGTTGTATCATTGCTGAACTGTACAGTCGCCGTCCATTGTTTGTCGCTGATAACCAAGTGGATCAATTGCAAGAGATTTGTAAAGTCATTGGTGCTCCTTCTAAAGGTGTACTCTTGGACTTTAGATCGTATGAAACTTGGGATTTCTTTGTCAACCCGGCCCTGGCTTCTATGCAGCATATTGATTGGTCTGCAAAATATCCGCACGCCAACACAGATGCCCTGCAACTGATTGATTCCTTGTTGTGTTGGAGTCCAAGTATTAGACTCAGCGTTGAAGAGTCTCTGGATAGCCCTTTTTTCAAATCTATTAGGAATCCTGATAACGAACCTACCTGTTCTGAACCGTTCGATTTCACTTTTGAATGGCGTAATGATAACATGAACGATATGAAGCAGCTTCTCAGAGAAGAGGTTGATAACTTCAGGTCAAAAATCAGGACTACAAAGGTCCAATGATTCCATACCATTTATATCTTTTTACTTAATACATTTACAACCTCATGAAAAAACCGTCTCCAACTCTCTTTCCGGCCTATTTCCTATTTAAGATCGATTGGTTTAAAAAATAAAACAAGCCTGCTAAGCATCACTTTTTCTTTATAGGCAAATCATCAATTAATCTTGGATATGGGTCCAGAATTGGCATTGATGGTTCCGTCCACACAGACGGTTGCCGTCTCCGCCTACATTGATTTCCTACCTGGAATCCAATACTCTAAACCTATAGGGTCCTCAAGATTCTTGAAAACTATCAAGTGTCTCGATAGTAACGGTGCTGTTGTGGTTAAACTGTTGATCAAGCCAACGGCAGATATCAATTTGGAGCCTTGGATGCGTCAGGCAGAATCAGTAAGAGCAAAACTGATAGATGTGCCCAATGTTTTACCATTCAATTCTATAATCGACTCCCAAAGAGCCTGTTATTTGATTAGACCGTACCTCCGTTATAATCTGTACGATCGAATCTCCATACGTCCATTTCTTGAATCCATAGAGAAGAAGTGGGTTGTTTTTCAATTGCTAGTTGCTGTTGCACAATCTCATGCCAAAGGGGTTTGCCATGGAGATCTAAAGACTGAAAATGTGCTTCTAACCTCTTGGAATTGGGTACTTATCAGTGATTTCGCTACACTGAAGCCGGTCTATTTACCGGAAGACAATCCATCACAGTTCTCATTCTATTTCGATACCGCGAAACGTCACAATTGTTATCTTGCACCAGAAAGATTCATTCAGAAAGATGAAGAAGCAGTCAGCGAACTCAACGTCTCCAGCAAGCTGACTCCTGAGATGGATATATTTGCACTCGGTTGTGTACTTGCAGAGATCTACACTGACGGATTACCAATATTTACGCTGTCAAAGATCTTTAAGTATAAACAAGGTCTGTTATCACCGAATTTGGACGCCATCAAAGATCCAAACATGCAGCGACTGGTTCGTAGTATGATTAGTTTGGATCCTAAACAGAGACTGTCCGCACAGGAATGTTTGGATAAGTACGGGCGTGTGCTCTTCCCAGATAGTTTCTATGACTTCTTACATCCTTATATTCGCAAACTCTCAGAAGATGGTCTCGGGAAGTTTAAATCTTGTGATGACCGGATAAGTCGAATCTATGAAGATTTCGATAAGTTGGCGTTACATCTTGGGTTCAAGAATTTTCAAGATGAGAAGAGTCTCTCGACGTCAGTGTCGATGCCTGAATTGAACACGAATCTGCTGAAGCCTACATCGAAAGTTTTCACCAAGGATAAGGTCCCAGATTGTACGTCACTGATTCCACTTGCGCTTATATTACACAGCGTTCGAAATACTACGCATGCATCGTTCAGAATCAAAGCTTGCGACCTTATCCTTGCTCTTTCCGAGTACTTACATGATGAGGCCAAGTTGGATCGGTGCCTACCGTACCTAGTGTACATGTTGGATGATCCTAGTGAAGACGTTCAAGGGGCAGCTCTGCGTACGCTGACACAACTTCTTTCCATGGTTGACTCTATTACACCCATCAACGTCTACTTATTCCCGGAGTACCTTATCCCTAAATTACAATCATTCTTGAAACGATCGTATGATTCAGACAATCATTCATATGTCAGGGTTGTTTTTGCCAGCTGTTTACCAGATATTGCCGTTGCCGCAAGGAAGTTCTACGAAATCTCAAATCTATTATCTTCAGACTTGGGTATCTACGATGATCCTGAGACTGAAGGTGGATCGGCAGAAGCAGCAGCTGCTACTGCGGACTTTAACTATAAACAACTTCTGGATGGATTTGAGAATATGACAATTCAGATAATTACAGATCCAAATCGGTTCGTTAGGATAGGCCTGCTTCACAATATTCTTCCTCTATGCAGTTTCTTTGGCCGTGAAAAGACTAACGATATCATTCTGTCACATCTGATCACTTACTTGAACGATAAAGATGTTCAATTGAAACTGGCATTTGTCAATAGCATTGTTACAATAGCCGTCTTCGTCGGAATTGTCTCCTTAGAGCAATATCTTCTACCATTACTTGTACAGGCACTCACCAATCCTTGTGAGTTGGTTGTTATTGATCTGTTGAAAGTGTTTTGTTCTTTGGTCAAGCTTGGATTGGTGAGAAACCAATATCTCTGGGATTTGGTCAAACTATGTGTGAAATTAGTCTTGCATCCTAATGAGATGATTCGTGAGACTGTTCTTAACCTGATCATCGCTGTGGGTGATACCCTCTCTATGGCGGATCTCTATTGCATTCTTTACCCATTGATCAGGCCATATTTCCAATATGAAGTCACAGAGTTCACTTGGGAAAACTTATTTGTCTGTGTCTGTGGCCCAGTGTCACGACCAGCTTACAATATTGCTAAGAATTGGTCGCTCTCGAGAGAGCCAACCTTGTTTTGGCAGAAAACTTCATATAATGCTAAGCCAGATATCTTTGGTAATAAGCCAATGAGCTTCATGAAGAAACGTGCAGGTGCTGATGACGACAAACTGGAGAACTACGAGATTCCTCTTAGTATGGAAGATTCTAAGCAGGTGGAACGGTTGAGAAATGTTGGGTTCTCTGAATCTGATCTGTGGAAGATCGCTATATTGCGATCATACATTTACAGTGTGGCCAGAATTGGTGCAGCTACACAGAATGACGACAACGGAATCAATTACAGCAGGGTCAATATTCTTCCACGGAGTGTCTTTGTGGATGTCTCATATAGACCAGAACCGATTGTATCGAAGGCTCCAAAGCTTTCACAGGGCAGGACAACTTCTATATCGTACAATCCTGTCAACTCTGTTTTACTGCTCGGTGATGCTAAAGCCGCTGCTCCCTCGGTCAGTGAAGCAAATGACATGGCATTCGGAGATACTGTCAGTATGTCTGCACCATCTGTGAAAGCAGTCAGCGCTGGTGGTGGATCAATGTTCTCTGGTGCTAGTGGTTTCAGTGTTCAAAATGATGTTTTGAGTCCACAGAGAATGATCACCACTGTCAAGTACAGTTACACCGGATCGAATCCATACATTATTAAGTTCCTCAACAGCATGAAGTTTGAACTGTCATTGAATGACTATGCGGAATTTGGATCCAATGTGGATGTTAAGGGAAAGGAAAGTGCAGAAGTACCACCCGGTAACGCTCTGGTTTCACAACTCGTGGAACATAGATTCTCCATAACCTGTGTATCCACTTCACCGGACGATTCATATTTCATCACTGGTGATGAACAAGGACATTTGAAGTTCTGGGATAATGCTCGATTGGAATCCAATGTCACTGGTAAATCGATCTGTTCTATGAATCTGGGCTCTTCTATCAAGGCATTGGATTTTATACCTGGGCGTAACTGTTTCGGAGTGTCTACGGCGGATGGTCTGATCAGAATATTCAGAGTGGAAATGACTGCACGGACAGAGTATCGAAGAAAGAGCTTACTGGTGACACTTATTCGTCAGAATAAAGTATCGGATGGTGAATATGGTCTCAAACTTAGGTTCTCTGTCAGCAAAGACAAATCATACTTGGCATATATCACCGCAACTTCACGAATTGTGATTTTAGATATACGGTCGATGTCTGTGGTTATCTGTCTACAAAGTAATGTCTCATATGGACTTCCAACTGCTCTCGAAATCGGATCTAATGGTTCTTGGCTCCTTTTAGGTACTTCCAAAGGTGTCTTGGCTCTCTGGAGTCTTTCATTCCAACTATTGCTGAAAGCTGTTCGCTTCAAATCGGCTAGCTATCCTATTCACGAAGTCCGGAAACTGTCTGAGGAGTTCGATAATACATCTGGAGGTGGTAAATCTGTTGCAGTGATAGGTGGCACTGGAGAATCGGATGTCATCATATGGGATTTATCAGTCATGGCGCCAAGAATGGTTTTGAGTTCATCTTCAGTTGGATTAACCATTGAGAGTTATACAACAGTCGATGTATCTGGACCAGTCAATGAAGTCATTGATGAGCTGTCTAACGTTTGTCTTTCCAGAGACGCTTTGGAGAATGACAAATCTTGTACTGCATTATCGGTGTCTTGGCCAAACATCTGTTCTGCTACAAACACTGGTAAAGTCATACTGTGGAACCTGCAAGACTCGAAGCAATCCCAAGTTATAGTTAAAGGATATGGCGACACCAATACTAGTACGCCATGGTTCTCACAAACACAGATCAACAATCTGATCATTATCAATGAGATCTACACCAGCAATACGTCAAATGACACCAAGCAAAAGAAAAATGCGTCCCTTGTTGCTCATACAAGACACATTGTCACTTCACTGGGAATTATCCGGCATCCGTATCTAATGGTAATATGCCCTGATAGCAGTGGTACCATTAACGTGTATAAATAAGTCCTTTACTAAATAAGCCATCTCTTATAAGAAGAAATCCTAGATTTACAGATATTTATTGCGTATCCTCAACTTTTTTAATATCTCCCCTTCTAAGGATCACTTCTTCCTTTTATGAGCGAGGAAGAATACGAAGAAGATGCCAGCTCTTATGAGTATTCAGACGCCGATAGCGTAGAGTACGATGACTATGATGAGGAAGATGGGTTTTCGGATGATCTAAGGCCAGAATCTGTGACAATGGGATATACTCATCCTACTTCTAAGACCAAAGAGAGAGGGATCTGTACCCATCGGATGATTTATGAACCGCAGAGCATGGAAGATGTGGAAAAGAGCTTGGAGGAACGGGTGATGAAGCTTGATAGCATTCTTCAGAGAGGTAAAGATGACTGCAGGATTCTATTGATCAGTTATAAGTGGAACTCTGATAAGCTTTTAGAGGAGTACACGAATGCGTCAGATCCAGATAAGTTTGCTGAGGAGATCGGTATTGGCCGAACTGGTGGCAGAGATGCGGACAATATGGAACTCATTGAAAAGAGTCCTGATGACTTTTTATGTGGAATTTGTTATTCTGATGGTCCATTAACTACGTTTAGAATGAGATGTGGGCACCGGTTTTGTACCGATTGTTATAGTCGGTATGTTCTCGAGGAAAACACCAAGGGTCAAACATTGATCAAGTGTCCTGAGTCCAGTTGTTGCCAAGTGATGAGGCTCGTTGAACTTGAACAATTGAGTGAGTTTGCTAGGAAGCAACGAGATGAGGAATTACGGGAAAAGAAACTCCAAGAACAGTCCGAGGCGAGGGCCCTGTTGACTGAAGAACAGATCCGTCTAATGTATCAACCAGATGTGGTGAATCCTAGTGATTTTTCCTCTGAATTAAGTGAAGATGAAGATGATGGAATCGTTGAACCCGGTGTGCAGAAGGGGCCAGAGATCCTCGAGAGACAGGATTCTGATTCTTTCGATGAACAGGAGGATAGACTGTTCACTTTCCACGAACGAATGCAGCAACAGGAACGACTGGAACGTGAACAGGAGAGAATAAGTACGCTGGCCAAGAGATATAGATTCAATGTGGCTACACAGTACTGTTCTGCCAGTGGCGATAATTTCAAGAACTGTCCCTTCCCTGATTGTGATTCTCTTATAATGGCACGTGGATTCGATTCCTCTGAAGTGGTGACATTAACTGAAATGACAGATAAGCTGCTCATTCCGATCGTTAAGTGTCTTCACCAGCATGAATTCTGTTATAGTTGTATGCATGGAAACCACGCTCCGTGCCCCTGCGTCTGGGCATCTCATTGGATTAAGAAATGTGAAGACGATTCAGAAACTTATAACTGGATCAACTCGCACACCAAAAATTGTCCTAAGTGCAATACGACGATCGAGAAGAATGGTGGTTGCAACCACATGACGTGTCAAAAGTGTCATCATGAATTCTGCTGGGTATGTTTGGGCAACTGGGATCAGCACAACAATTCATACTTCAATTGTACTCACTACGATGAAGTTGATACGAACGCTATTAAGGAGGCTGATAGTAGTCGCCGGCTGTTAGAGAAGTATCTGTTTTATTACAGATTGTTCAACAACCAACAGGCCTCATTCAATGAGGATAAAAAGCTTTTCGAATCGTTTGAATCAAAGATTCGTGAACTTCAACGTACAAGCGAGCTTTCATGGATCGAAACGATGTTTTATCGTGAAGCAATCAAGGCTTTGCTTGAAGCTCGACAAGCATTGATGTGGTCATATGCTTTGATGTTCTATGTTTCGAGGAAAAGCTCAAGACAACTTGTTGAGAATGCCCAATTTCTTCTATCGATTCAAATTGAGAACCTGTCGCGTCTATTTGCAGACACCGAAGTGACTGATGTATTGAAGCATAAAACCCATTTCTTAAACTACAGTGGTGTGGTGAAGAAGGCCAAAGAAGCTATGCTGGAAACGTACATTGAAGAGCTTGCGGAAGGTCGGATCAAACTTATAGAAAACGATGCTGCATAGGATTATTTATATGTGTAGATAGACGTATACGATATATATTCAATCATTCTATCTGTTTGATTTCACTTTCACGTGCTAACACGAGAGCAGATCTTGAAGGGATGTATATCTGAAGGCTGTTTGCTCTGCCATTCCATGGGGTGTCTGAAGTAAAGAATTGAGTTGATTCGTCGATACGGTTGTGGCCACCGTATTCTTCTCTGTCTGTGTTCAAGATGATTTTGTATGTACCTGCATTCTGCACACCGACTTTATAATCAGCGAACGAACTGACTGGATGGAAGTTAAAGATGAACAATTTGTTGTTTCTTTCAAACACGAGAACTTTATCACCTTCATTTTTCAACGAAATGTATGCAGGTTCACAATTCAACCAAGTGAACTTATCCTCGGTGGTATTCATGCCACGGTCAAAGTTGTAAAGGAACTTGTAACGGAGTAATTCATCCTTAATCAGGTTGAACTGTCTTCTAGCGTACCAATAAGACTCTCCGTTACCAACACGAGGGAAATCGAGCCATTCAGGGTGACCGAACTCATTACCTTCAAAATTGAGATAAGCTTCACCACCAAGAACCTGAGTTAATAGACGGATCATCTTGTGCAATTGAATTCCACGGTCGATAACTGGAGTCAGTTCGGAAAGAACAGACATATTGGTATACATTTGAGCATCCATCAACCAGAAGGCCAGAGTCTTGTCACCAACAAGAGCTTGGTCGTGGGATTCGGCGTATGCAATACACTTTTCATGGTATCTTCTGTTACTGAGAGTGTATGCGATATTGTTGATATCCCATTCTTCATCTTGTTTATGTTTGAGAATCTTGATCCACATATCAGGCAAGGACATGGCCAGACGGTAATCAAATCCAACACCACCTTCAGAACGAGGACGGCACAGTGTAGGGTATCCAGAGACATCCTCAGCAACAGTAGTGATCGAACAGCCTTCCTGTTTACCGAATTTCTCACAGAGGTCGTTAGCGAGCATCATGTAAGAGAGAGCCTCCTTATCGACTGCAGCAAACGCTGATAAGTACTCATTGTAATCACCGGAGAATCCTTCACCTATACCGTGATGGAGGTACAGCATTGAGGTAACACCGTCGAATCTGAATCCATCAAACTTAAACTCTGTCAAATAGTATTTGAGGTTAGAGAGTAAGAAACGAAGGGTCTCGTAGTTGCCGTAGTTGAAGAGACGAGAATCCCATTGACTATGGACACCTTTACTGCCTCCATGGAAATAGCAGTAATCAGTACCATCAAACATATTGAGACCATCATCCACGTTTTTAGAGGCGTGAGAATGGACAACGTCAAGAAGAACTCTCAGTCCCATTCCATGAGCAGTGTCTATCAGTTCTTTCAAATCTTCTGGAGTACCAAATCTTGATGATATTGCATAGAAAGAGGTGACTTGATAACCGAAGGATGCATAGTATGCATGCTCCATGACAGACATCAGCTGGACAGTATTATAACCGAGATCCTTAATGATAGGCAGGACATCTTTAGTGAACTCTTTATAGGTACCGATTCTTGGCTCTGGAGTAGAGATACCCACATGAGCCTCATAGATACGAAGAGATTTTGGTAGAGCCGGTCTAGCGTTCTTGAAATGGTAAGGTGTTTCTGGGTTCCAGAACCTGGCGTCATAGATAGAAGAGCCAGACTCTGCAGAAGGTGCAGTTGCTCTAGTAATATAAGGAGGAATTCTAAAGAGAGTCTCACCTGATGGTAGAGTTAAAGCCACTTTGATACGTGAATCGTTTGGAATTGCCACGGAACCGTCGCTGGTAGGTGGAACAGATCCTTCAAAAAATCCGAACTCCTTCTTTTGCAATGGATTGGCTTGAACATCCCATCCATTGAAGTCACCCACTAAAGATGCTCCGACTGCATTTGGTGCATACTCTCTGTACTTGATTGAGTTGTCAGGTTGAACGTGCAATCCCATTGACTTATAAGAGTCGGCGAATTGAAGAATTCCACCCTCATTTGATTCAAATTGTTTCTCTTGGTTGTCTGCAAGGCTTCGACGATATGCCAATTCATCAGCATATGGGGTGAGATATGGGTCGTTCTCAATGAGAGGTTTCACGGAGTCAGGGACAACAGGTCCTTTAATACCTTCAACAGCTTCTGTATTGCCCGAGTCATTGGACTCGGTCGTACCTTTTGTATTGGTGATATCAACCATCTTTCACCTGATAATTGAAAGGGAAAGAAATGTGGGGAAGCGATTCCTTGAAATAAATGGGCTGGTTCGTGGAGAAAAGACAGAGTTATGCGGCTGTCACCTGAATGGAGCAAAGTCGATCGGAGTGCGTCGATCGACGATATTAAGTCTAAGGGTTACCCGGCACGCATTTTTAATTTTGAGTTTTGCACTACCACTCCTGAAATATCTTATTCAAAATTTTTCAAGGTGAAAAAAAAAGTCTTCCCTCTAAACACTACATACCAGATCTATATTAATAATGTCTGCTAGACCACAAGTTACTGTTATCGGCGCTGACGGACAGAAGACCGCTTCTTCCGTTCCACTTCCAGCCATCTTCAAGGCTCCAATCAGAGCTGACATTGTTCAGACTGTCTTCACCAGAGTTGCCAAGAACAGAAGACAAGCTTACGCTGTCTCTCCAGAGGCTGGTATGCAACATTCCGCTGTTTCCTGGGGTCCAGGTAGAGGTGTTGCTCGTATTCCTCGTGTTGCTGGTTCCGGTACTGGAAGAGCTGCTCAGGGTGCCTTTGGTAACATGTGCCGTGGTGGACGTATGTTTGCTCCAACCAAGACTTGGAGAAAATGGCACGTCAAGGTCAACAAGAACGAGAAGCGTTACGCTACTGCTTCCGCCGTTGCTGCCTCTGCCATTACTTCCCTCGTTCAAGCTCGTGGTCACAAGATCGACCAAGTTTCCGAGATCCCACTCGTTGTCTCTGATGACATCGAGTCTGTCAAGAAGACCAGAGATGCTATCGCTGCTCTTAAGGCCGTTGGTGCTCACAAGGATGTCATTAAGGTCATCAAGTCTAAGACTATGAGAGCCGGTCACGGTAAATACAGAGGTAGAAGATTCACCCAAAGAAGAGGTCCACTCATTGTCTACTCCAAGGACAACGGTGTCGTCTCTGCTTTCAAGAACGTTCCAGGTGTTGAGACCTGTTCCGTTGAGTCCTTGAACTTGCTTCAACTTGCTCCAGGTGCTCACCTTGGAAGATTCGTTATCTGGTCTGAGTCTGCCTTCGGTTCCCTCGACTCCATCTACGGTTCCGAGACTACTCCATCCTCTAAGGTTGGTTACACTCTCCCAACTAACATCATTGCTACCGATGACATCTCTACCATCATCCAATCCACTGAGGTCCAGAGTGTTATCTCTAAGCCAGGTCCAGCCTTCACCAAGAGACCTTTCGTCACTAAGAAGAACCCTCTTAAGAACAAGGAGGCTATGCTCAAGCTTAACCCATACGCCAGAGCTTTCTCTAAGTCCGCTTAAGCGTCTAATATAAGATTTCACTTATAACAAACTAGTAAACTCGTAGACTTTTTCACGTATTCTAACAAAACACACATACACCCATATCTTACTCCCGCCATACAGGAGCGCAGCGCCTCTTATTGTCCTGTATGCATTTTTGTACACCCCCTATAGACCCCCTACATCTCCACCCCGCAACCCCACATTTTCTCCACGTTAAATATTTCACTGATGCCGTTGGCAGCAGAGCGAGGAAAAAAAAAGCCCAAACTCGACACTTTTCTGATTTCACCTCCATTGTGTTCACTTCTTCATGACCAAAAGGTTGGCGCCTGAGATCAAACAGAACCGAAGGCCGACTAGGGTGGCGTGTGAGTTCTGTCACTCGAAGCATTTGCAATGCGACGACCAAAGACCTTGTAATAACTGTGTCAAACGGGGTCATGCGTCCACATGTTGTGATGCTGTCAGACGCAAGAAGCGTGCACCTTCTAGGGATTCGGTACAACCGTTAACAAAAGTTTCTGGAACACAACCTGGCTTGAACCACCAGAAACGCAAGTACAAGAAGAGGAAGAAGAAAGATAACGAACCTGCACCGGGACCCGCACCGGTCAAGATCGAGTCTCAATCAATGCAGATCGATGGATCGACCAATAGCTTACAGGGCTCAAACAGTTCGGTACTTGCCGATCCTACTTTAGTAACGGCTGGTACCGTGCCTCAAATAGGTTTGAACCCTTCAGCAATGATGTCAGGAGAACTCTCTGGTTCTATTATGACCAACGGTAACGGTAATAGCAATGATGTCAGAGATCTACCTCCTACTCCGCTTCAACCTGTTCCTAACGCTTCTACATCTACCAAAGATTTCGAGCGCCAGTTGCCATTCAATCTTTCTACGAACACTCTCAACAAACTGTTGACACCTTCCCCCAATTCGCGAGGCCGTTCGTTGTACCCTGGAAGTGGTATGCCAAACTTCGATGAGAACGAAGAAGACGTTAATGATGAACCATTGGAATTCAAAGCTCGTGCACAGTCACGTTCAGTCGATACTGCCTTTTCTGACATGTCTACAGGATCGCATGGTTCCGGCTCTAGAAATTTCCAGTCCGCTACTGCTAACGAAGAGTATGTCCAGTTGACAGATTTGCTCAACACCAACCCTCCTTCCCCATCAGATGGCTTCTGGGGAAACAATCAAGAAGACCAGATGGATACTCAGGATGATGACCATTTCTCTCGTCCATTCATTGAAATCGGTATCGAAGAAAACACTCTGAGATCCTCGTATCATAACAATTCAACTCCTAACTCCTACGTTTACAACGAACAGCATTCGAAAATACCTAACACGGCTAGAGAGATACCTCATGATCTGCAAGAGGATGAAGACTATACATCACCGTTGATCATGCGCCATGTGATCAAGAAACCTGATGATATCTACTTGACCAGTATTGTGAAAGCATACCAATATCCAAAGGCATACCATGCCCTGATTGCATATTTGAAACGCCGGTTCAATAAAGATCAACTTATTGAGATTGCTAAATGTATGGCCAAATATCGTCCCTCATTCATCTCTGCCACGAAGAGTCTCTACGAAAATGATCTGATCTTTACTGAACGGTCATTCCAGCGGACACTGTTAGAATACGAACAATTGATCTCTATGTCACCTTCTCCGACCATCATTTGGAGACGTACTGGAGAGATCGTGGCACTCACTAACGAGTTTGCCACCATGACCGGGTACTCGAAGATGTCATTGCTTTCGAAGAGAACTTTCATTATGGAACTAATGGACGATGAGTCTACTTTGAAATACTTTAACAGTTTCAGTACTATGGCATTCGGAGATTTGAATGCCACGTACTTGACCGATTGTAACTTGCGCAAGGCCAACGATCATGATTATTTAAAATGTTGCTGTGTCTGGACTATCAAGCGTGACGTGTTTGATATACCGATGCTTATTGTCGGCCAGTTCCTACCAGTGCTCAACTGAACGAACTTCCAGCGCACTCCCGCCTTTACTAACTTACCTACCTATCTATATGTCTATCTATTTATTGTTTTATTAAGAGAACTTATTCACTGATAAGTAACTTGATCTAGTTCAAAACGATAGATTCAAACAGTTTACCAAATGCAACAACCTCTTCATCGAAGTAACGTCTACCACTAAGTTGCAAGCAAATTGGAGCACCTTTGAACAACTCGGGTTTGTACTTGTTCTGTTCGATTGCATCAATGTCTGATCTTGGTTTATAAGTCTCGTCCTTAATGTCAATCTTTGGGTCTTGAACCAAGCCGGTTGGTGCAACCAAAGTTGGTAAGTCCAAGATATTGAAAAGGGTGGTGTAACCCCAGTAGTATGGTCCTGCAATACCATCCTCAATGGTAGCAGGAGCAACACCGACATAGGTTGGAGAGATGATGATATCGACATTGTTTTCAATGAAATAGTCTGCGTAGGCCTTACGGAAGGCATCTCTTTTAGCATTGAGAACTCTGTTCTCGGCAACGGTCAATGCCTCATCACCTTTACCGAAAGATAAGGCCCATTTGGTCAATGGTAACAATGGTTCACCGGAGCCTCTAAGCATATCTTTCTGGGCCTTGTTACCGTCACAACTGTAAAGTATGTTACAAGCTTCAAGTGCCTCATCAATCATGATTGGATCAAAGGTGACCACTTCAACGCCGGCCTTGGAAAGCTTATCAGCAACGTGTTTCAAACCACGAAGCACAGGTGGGTGAGGTTTGACTTGGCCGTTATCGTACATGATTGCAACTTTCAAAGATTTGGCAGCTGGAACCTCAACTTTACGCCAAGGGACTGGAATACACCATTGATCGATGTTATGAGGCTTACCAACATTGATGTAAGAGTCCATGAAGTACTCGATATCACCAACAGTATTACCCAAAGGACCCTCGACAGCAACGACGGACTCCTGACCTTTACCAGACGACACACCACCCTCAGTGGAGATTCTTCTAGTTGAAGGTCTAAGACCCCAACAACCATCGAAAGCAGCTGGTGCTCTAATGGAACCTCCAATATCACTACCAATACCGATGGCAGAGCCTCTACCAGAAACGCAACAACCTTCACCACCAGACGAACCACCGGCACTGAGCAAACTGTTGACAGGGTTTCTAGTTCTTCCAACAATGTTATTATTGGAGTCCAAATGCATAAGAGTTTGAGGTTCGTTAGTTCGAACGTAGAGCACAGCACCCAATTGACGCATCACCTTGACAGAGGCACCATCCTCCTTTGGGATGTAGTCGAGCCAGCCGACCCAACCACCATGGGTGATCTTATCCTTGACACCAATCTGCTCTTTTAGTGAGACAGGGATTCCATGGAACGGACCGACAGTCTTGCCATTCTTGGCAAGATAATCGTCTAATTCTTTAGCTCTGACCAATGCTTCATTGATAAAGAATTGGCATGCAAAGTTGGTGAACTGATTCAAAATGACAGCTCTGTGACCAAAAGCCTTTGTGACTTGCACAGACGAGTACTTCTTGGAAGCAATGGCTTTAGCCAATTCCACGACCGAGGATTCAGTGATAGTCTTCTCCTCATCAGTAAGATGCTTAGTCTTATTTATGAAGTCGATGGTATTAAAGATTTCAGTATCAAGTGTCTTTGGAACCTCCGATTCAGGAACCCGGTACTCTGGTAGAGCTTCCTTATCGAGGTCAGCCAAGTAAGCTTTAATCTTTGGCTTCCATGTTTCGAAAAGATCCGGGTTCGAAACGTCGTCTGTAAATTTCAGAAACTTAGTGATATCGGGAGCACCTAAATCTGCAACTGTAGTCATGGTTGGTAGAACTGAAAATGGGGATCTTTGAATGTATTCTTCAAAGAAGGGGGGAAAGAATCTTTTTCTCGAATTAACAATCGCTCTAATTATATACGTTGAAACGAAATAGGCTTATCAGTGGAATACTCGTACTCTGATGCACATTACCTAAAAAAGTATATGCATGCGGCGCCGGTTTCTTAATTAGGAAACTACACTCGGGTAATCTTTTTTCAACCTTGGCCTAATATGGTAATTTATTCCCGATATTTGGATTCATTGGTATGATAAGATTGGTCCTGGGCTACAAATCATTGATTTAGTTTCTTGTAATTATGTGACGTTCTTGGCATCGGTTTTTCCCGGATCATATACTGAATGTATTACATTTTTTACTATGATCAATGCAGTCTAATCATTGATCAAAAATCTGGGTCGACCTCCCCTCTTTAGGTTATTCGATCCGGGAGATCGTACCGGGGTGTATATACTGCCGCTAGGCATTAGTTTCTATTGACCTATTACTATGTGATGAGACATATGACAATATCACCTTCTAATACGTACTGCAGTTACCACTACACCTTCCACTCCCCCCCCCCTTACTCCTCGTATCTCCAATCTTAAATACTCCTCGCGCCTATCTCCGTTTAATCCTTGCCGAGCACTGTGCCCCACCACCCCCCACCGAATTTTTTTTTTTTCACTTCTGCTTATGTAACATTTACTTCAAAACTCTACCACCACCACATCAGTTGCTTCTCCTACAAATCGGTTTGTTTCGATCCATCGATGCCAATGAAAGAACCTAAAAAGCCACCAAGAGTCTTCCCAAAGACCCGGTCAAAGAAAGGATGTTTCACATGCCGTAAAAGAAAGAAGAGATGTGATGAACACTACCCTGTTTGCTCTGGTTGTAGTCGTAACTTCCTCTGCTGTGTCTGGCCTGAAACGAGCATGGATGCCTTACCTCACGACTTCCAGATCACTTCTTCACGATCCAGTGATATTCAACTCACGGTCAATCCTGCAGATAACTTCAAATACTCTGCTATTGATATAAAACCCAACGAATCCTCTTTCCAAGTTAATGGTAATGTTTGCGAGGAGTTTGATGATCATGTTCCTGCAAGAATGTGCTCTGTCATCTCAATCGATAGATATCGTCATGAAGTCCCACCGATGTGTACTTCTGAAGACGATTGTGAGAACAATAAATTTACCGTTTTCCAACTGTCGCCATCTTCTCCAAACATACCTTTAGACGATTCCCTTGGTTCATCTCATCTTCATGCCGAATCACATGGATTAACCAGTTGCCGCGAATACCTGCAAACGGTCTGCGATCAGAACCCTTGCTCAACATTGGTTCGTGAAATACTTGTGGCTCTTAGTTATTGCTGCGATACGGGACCTCATGGTGAGTACCTGGCCAAGCAACAGTTTATGAAGACTCTCGCAATGACATCTGGTAGTCATTATAAACAGACGGTGAATAGTAACGGCTGGATGCATTCTGCCGTAGCAGTGATCTCTGAAGTCCACAATTGTTTCAATTTGCTAAGTGAACGGACCATCCGCAACACTGTCCAATGCTTGCAACGGAATAGTCATGTTCCAAACGTCCCTGAACAAACAATTCTGTTCAGTTTCCTCTCGAGTTATGTCGCCGGTATTGCATTGTTACCACAGGAACGGTTGGATAGTTTTGATCCACCTTTCCCATTGTTTGACAAGTACCGTGACCAGTTTTCCGCTCTGTTTTTCTCCAACTCGAAATCGGATTGGATCTATAACGTTATCCTGGGCTGTTTCTTCAACTGCTTCGAATGTTTCTGTAAGTTACTTTGGATCATGCGTCGTCACAGTATGTTAACACCTGCTCGCAAGGCTGAGTGTATTGCACGTGTCAAGAAGGATATGACACTAGTCTGGATGACTTTACAAACCTCTGAGATCCAGTTGGAATCCTATCAAGCACCTGAGGCAAGTTCTGTGCTTCATTTTGCTAAATACCTTCACCAGGCGTTGGAAATCCTTCAAATCAAAATTGTTGATCATACGGTGGAAGCAACAAGCCCGCTCATAACGTTCTACTTAGGGCAGCTTTTACATTTCTATGGTGATGATCACAGTTATATTCCAGGATGTCTCAACGTCTTACCGTTGTTTGTTGCGAGCTGCGCGGCTCAAAGCATCGAACAACGAGTCTATCTTTCCAAAGAACTTTATACTCTCGCCAAAGACTTGGACCTCAATTTCATCGGCACACTTGCTATGGAGGTTGAAGAACGTTGGTGCCTCGAAGAATCTGGCGGCGCCGCCACTTTCGATACACTGTCATCTGGGTTCCATATAGCATTATAGATATATAAATATGTATCTCATTTAATCGTCATATGGAGGTTCGATCAAGAATTCCCTCGTAGATCTCTCCAATTAGCTGTTCGTAGTTTTGCCAGATGATATCGTCATCGTTCTCGTTGCTATTATTATCATCGTCATTATAAGATCGTTTCCTTCCATTGTCAATGTGGTCAGTCGCCATGCTGGTCTTTTTATAACTGTCAAACAACTGTGTGACCAGCAGCTTTGTCCGACTTATAATGGATTCAATACGGACTTTCTCCGTATTGCTGATGAAAGGTCGAGTCTTGGTAACATCTTTACCGTCGTCGTCCAATTCTGGGAAGTCGTTCTCGTTATCGTTATACTCGTCGATGAGAATCGAGATGATGTTATCGAGTTTTGCCAACAATTGAAGCAAACTGAAGATCTCTTCAAAGTTCTCAAAGGAGTACCTTTCCAAGTAATCAACGAGATCTCCCATTATCTTGATCAAGTAGTTAGTCTGTCCAAATAAGAAATCAGGCTTTATATCATCGAGCTCGATCTCGTTCAATCCTTTTCCGTTGTATTGACTTCTTTCCTCGTCAGTCAATAAGTTTGTGTGATAAACGTAAGGAACGGTTTTGATGTTGAATATTGAATACCATATTAATGTCACCACATGGTCCAAAGATGCAGATAGCTTGGACAGATTGAAGTCTATATGTTCCTGTTCATCGGGGTCTTTCCGTCCAGACAGGTATTTGATATATTGCCTTTGGGTAGACATCAACTGTTCATCGATATAATTGACCAGTCGACTCTGTTGTGGCATCGACAGTCTTCTTGGCATCGTCTCTGAATTGCTCTTCTTGCGCACTATCCTAATTGGGTCCGACGAAGACATTTGTGTATTACCACCGAATGGATTCACCGGCGATGGCCTTGCATCTGTGCCCATATCAACACAGAACCCTGTTGGAGGAGTGTCATCCATAGAATCGTCTTCGTCTTCATCGTCATCTTCGATCGCGTTCTCTATATCAATTATCTCATCGCCATCAGCTCCGGTTGGTAACGGCAACGGTCTGTCGAAACTTTCATTATCTGAGCCCAAATCCAGGGCGGAATTCAATTCGTCTGGTATAGCTTCATCAGGAGCTTCGATTTCATGATCAGCTTCTGGATGTAATGGTGTGGCAGGGCAAGCCTGCGGCATTGTTTAAAAAGAAGTAGTTGTGTTTAGGTGGGGAAATCTGGGGAATAAATTATAGGGTGGTAAATTTGTGGGGAGAGGAGGCAGGGGCTGGGAAGTTAGGCAGGATCAGGGACTAGGAAGAGGGAAGTAAGTCAGGATTGAAGTCGGGATGGAAGTGAGTTGGTATGTGGTTGTGGAACTGGATATTTGATAGTTATATTATGTTACTTGTTCTAAGTTGGTTCTATTGAATTATACCATCTACCTTGAATCTCATGTACTTCTTTCTAAAAGTGTTAGTAAGATGAATTTTTATCATCTAGTACTTTATATTCATTGAGAGGGCGGAATTACTGGAAGAAGTGATTTGATAATACAAGCAAGGGTACATTTAACATAACAAAGGCCATATTTGTTGTATCTAGTGGTAATGTTAGTATTGAAGACCCACACAGACCAGATACACCATTCATTTGTGGATTTATCACAATCCTTAGCGGCCAGTCTCGGCAGCACTGTCCGTATTTAGAAGTTCCATGCGACTAGGGGAATAGCAACTCCAAGTAGATCAACTCAATTTCTTCAATTTACATCACAATTAATACAAAAAACAAACAGAACCGAAGCCCGGAGGCACCTTCTGTACTCTCGAGTTGCCCGGGGATCAATAACCTTCTCTACGCATGAATTGTCCAAGTTGGAACAGGTTTTTTTTTCGAAAACTCCGACATCGGACATTTGATCCAATCACAGCCCGGAATCTTCATGCAAGATTAAGCTTACCCCACGATAACGGCTACGCCGGGTTGCCTTAAATAGATTAGTATAAAAAGGGATACATTTCCTCCATGCACATTTATATAAAACTCCTATAACTAGGCTACAGTACACTAGAATCACGCATATGTCTGCACCAATTGTCAAGATCAACGTTCCTAATGGGCACACTTGGGACCAACAGACCGGACTTTTCATCGACGGTAAATTCGTTCCAGCTATAAATGGAGAAACCATCGAAGTTGAAGATCCAGGTACTGCCGAGACCATTTGTTCAGTCTCATGTGCCAATGCTGATGATGTCAACAAGGCAGTTGCTGCTGCCAAGAAGGCATTCAAAGAATCTTGGTCGCCATTGAGCGGAGCACAGAAGTCTGCCATTCTGTTAAAGGCCTCTCAATTGATGAGAGAGAATGCTGACCATCTTGCTGATCTCGAGGCCTTGGAGAGTGGTAAGCCTCGTGATACAAATGCCATTGGCGATGTTTTACACTCCTGTGATGTTTTCGGTTACTATGCCGGATTGGCCACCAGTGCCGAAGACGGTAAGACCATTGGTACCGATCCTAGCAAGCTTACCTATACTATAACTGAACCATACGGAGTTTGCGGTGCAGTTATTGCTTGGAACTTCCCAATGTCTACATTTGCCTGGAAAGTCGCACCATGCCTTGCTGCTGGTAACACAATGGTGATTAAAACATCGGAATTGACTCCATTGTGTGCTCTTTACACTTGTGAGCTTTTGAAAAAGGCTGGGCTCCCAGACGGTGTTCTCAATGTCACCTGCGGATATGGAGCTGCTGCCGGTGCTACATTAGCTTCCCACCTTGATGTCATGAAGATCTCCTTTACCGGTTCTACTGGTGTCGGTAAGTTGATTCAGAAAGGTGCCTCTGAAAACTTGAAGGCATGTACTTTAGAGTGTGGTGGTAAATCTCCACTTGTTGTCTATGACGATGCCGATATCGAACAGGCAGTGAAATGGGCCGCATTGGGTATCTACTTCAACAAGGGTGAAGTTTGTATTGCATCCTCTAGAGTCTATGTTCAAGATACCATCTATGATAAATTCTTGGAAGCTTTCAAGAAAGAGGCCGAGAGTTTGAAACAGGGTGATCAATTCACCGAAGGTGTCAACGTTGGACCTCAAATCTCTGAGCCTCAGATGAACAAGATCTTGGGATACATTGAGTCTGGTAAGAAGCAAGGTGCCAAATTGGTTACAGGTGGTTCTAAAGCTGAAGTGTCCGGCAAGAAAGGTTACTACTTGAAGCCAACCATTTTAGCCGATTGCAAGCAAGACATGACGGTTATCAAGGAAGAGATCTTTGGACCTGTCGTGGCCGTTTCTAAATTCCATGACGATGAAGAAGGTATCACACTTTCCAACGATTCCGCATACGGTCTTGCTGCATACGTTTTCACTTCCACCATCAAACGTGCTCAGAAATACATTCGTGGTGTCGAATCCGGCCAAGTGTTTGTCAACTCTACTATGAGCACCGACTACCGTGTTCCATTCGGTGGTTATAAGATGTCTGGTGTCGGCAGAGAACTCGGTGAAGCGGGACTTGCCGCATTCCAACAGATAAAGTCGGTTCATATCAACCTGGACAATACTTTGTAATTTGCAAGCAAAAATAGGTTTATAATCTTCAATAAAATCATTGTCATTATCACCGTCAAGAAAATCCCTAATTTTTCACTTCACCCCACAATTGTGCACCTTTAAAAATTTTCCCCAGTAAGGACTACATATATATTCTTGATACTGGCCACATGGACTTGATGGCAAGCCATGCTGACCCTAAGACATAGATTGCAGAGTAGGACAGGTTACCTACTATGCAATGGCGTCGTTGTACGACCGCCAACTCGAATATGGTGTCCTTTGACCCAATTTGATGTGTCTCGTGCTATCCATAGAGACTGTCGATGCGTTGTACAAAGTAACCGCATAGTAAGGTCATTCCATTGCAATAGAACAGTCATGGAAGTTGAATCGAGCCAGAAAGTCGATGAACATGAGTTGAAGACCCCGGTTATCAGGAACACACACCCTATTCCGACACTGAAACCCTTTTATAGGACCTGGAAGCAGCTTCTTGAAGCTGACTATACGGGTTTACGGTCAATATTGGAAGTGGAACAGAAATTACCATTCAGAAACCAACAAAAACGAGCATGGGAGTACCCGACAATGAGAGAGATTGAAGCTCTGCTTAATTCCAAAAAGTATTGGGAGCTGTATCAACTGGTGAAATCACAGTTCAATGAGAAGAAGTACTTGACACCGATCGAGTTCGAACATTTATTGGATGATTTGAGTATTCAGAAGGTTGTGGCATACCGTGTGATGCGTCTATACTCCAGTCATTACGATTTGACAGCTTTTAAGACGGATTCCACCAAGGAGATGTTAAAACTGGCACGTATTGCCGGGGATGATTCGATGTTCTTAAAAATCTTCGACTCCTATCGTTCTCAAGCGAGCTTGATGGACCCACAGATGATCAAAATGGCATTGGAAGTGTACCTCCAAACTGACGCGGTGAATCTAGCATCACAACTTTTCAGCCATTGCATTTTGATGGGTCAAGATCTTCCACCATATTTGCTCGACACATACATCAAACATCTTTCCCGTGTGACGTACGGTAACGTCGAGCAATGCCTGACTGCGTTCAGACTATGGATTTCTGGTGGACTTTCATCATATGCTGCCACAGATGCATACATCTTCGATCTAATACAAAAATCGGGTAACTCTCAACAGCTGGACTGGTTTAGAGATTATTTGGCAGAGGCGGGTAGAATAGAAGATCCTCAGATCATGTGGGTGGATCTATTTAACAGGTTGAGGGAACGAGGAGAGTTGGATAGTTTTTTTGAAAGCAACGAGTACGTCTACTGGATAGAGACGCTGACTTATCCAAGAGAACGACTGAAGAATGTATTTGATACGAAACTTTTCAGGGTGTGTCTATCACAATCCAAATATGAGCATGCAAGACAGATCTTTTTAGATTCACCAACGAAGGAAGTGTTCTTGAAACGGTTGGATATTCTTTTAATGCACCTTCAGTCGCATGGAGGTAGCAGAATAATATACCAACTGTTGAAGAAGTTACACTTTAAGGCTGGATTAAAATTGTACCGGCTGTATCCTCTGGTGATCATGCAGTCATTAGTGACACGGAATCGGTATTTGAAAAAGATCGTTGTAAAGAAGTTTTCCGAGTTCAAGAAGCAGGAGTTCACAGCTGCCACCAAATGGATCATGCAAATTGATAGATGGATAGAAACGATTACAAATAATGGCAAGATATCAAAGTATCTATCGCTGATGGATCTAGAAGCGCGTGCAAGGCAAGGTATTATACCTACCAGGAGGTTTATTATTAGCGCTATTCGGTCTTGCAATTCGCTGGATGAATTCAATAGAGCTACGAGTCTTGCAGAGCATGATTTGATGAAAAGAGACCTTGAAAATATCGATATGCAAGTGGAAGTATTCTGGAAGCGGCGTCATTTCAAGATCCCATTACCATATGGTAGGTCCACCCGAAGCTTTTTGGAACATATACTGTCACAGATCGATCATTTGGCTGGAGTGAATGCCAAGAATTTGACAGAGTTACTCATGATGAGTTCGAAATTCGATGATTTTGATATTAGTGATCAGATCTGTTCATACATGATTAAGAATGACATCCGACCAAGAACAAAGTCTGAGGCACAACGGCTGGCATATGGACTACTGGTTTCATTTTTTAAGCGTAAGGACATTCCAAGCTTTGTGAAAGTGCTGGAAAGAATTAATGCGGGTGAAGTTGGCAGCAGCAAAGTGTTTGTGGACAGAATGAGACTACTATGGGAATTGAATGCCGGCAAATTGCAACCGGAGACAGAATTGGAGCAAGAGATGTATTCAAAGTTGAGTGCATACTATGAGGAGACACTGGAGAAATTACAATTAATGTACGTTGAAAGGAGCAGAAGAATGGTTGAAGAGACCGATTCTGCGATCTCGCTGTTAAAGAAATGGATTCACGACGATCTATGTAAAACTAAATAGTTCATGTAAATAGACTACTATCATTGATAGAATTACATAACTTTCTGCAGAAGAAATTATACGCGAGAAAATCCTCTTTTTTTTAAAGGTATGTCATCTCTTCTTGATAAAAGTATCAAAACACTCAATGGAGATGGACAAGACCGGGTATTACGGCGGATATTGACTGGCCTCGAATGTACAATATGCCGTGATATAATGGCTGTACCATACATGCTGCCTTGCGGGCACAATTTTTGTTATTCGTGTCTAGAGGAATGGTTACGCCAACGCGAAGCGTGTCCGATATGTCGTGCCGAAGTGACGGGACGGCCGGTGCTGAACTTACAATTGCAACAGAGTCTTGATGATGTGATTGATAGTGTTACAGAGAGTGATGGTGGAGCATTGAAGGATTATGTAAAGAAAAAACGAGCTGAAACGAAGAAGAAAAAGGAACGGTGCCATGATGGGGTACCCGCCAGTATAGAACATGCGGTTTTGGAGCATGATTTAGATGGGATACCATTGTGCAGCAGTTGCCATTGGCAAGTGGAAGGTCAGATATGTGGACATTGTGGACGGATATTGGTTGCAAGGGACGAGTCAGCAACCTATAGCCTGGATTCGACCAGTTCGGAAGAGGACAGAACGTCGTATGATGAAGAGAGTTCAGACGAAGAGAGACATATGGAGATATCTGATAGTGAGATGTATTATGAGGAGAGATCGTCTGATGGGGGGATTTTCCACGAGGAGAGATCATCCGAAGAGAGGTCGTGTGACGAGGAGTCCCATGAAGAAGCAGCTCATGAAGAGGGAGCTTATGAAGAGGGAGCTTATGAAGAGGAAGCTTATAAAAAGAGTTCCGATAGTGAATGGTCTGGGTAGGGCATGGGAACGAGCACCACTACGAATACGTCTTGCGCTGAAACATCTGACTACAGTCTAGATCCAGAACTGGATCTCTACAGTGATACAGGAAGCAAGGAAGAGGAGATCGTTAGTGACGATCTCGATTTGATAGAGAGATTGTCCAAAGTGAGCATGAGAACAGTGACTGGGTGGAGAGTGATCACTATTACGAGGACTAGGGGCCAATTCTAGCCGCAATTGACACAGAATGAGGATTCTGTGCATACCAGCCTTGACAGATAATTCCCAGCCACCTCCTGCATATCTCTTCCATTATTTACCAGACCCTGACTGCTCGCCGCCTTATCACAGATTGTAAATTTTTCAGGGTTCCCCCTCCCCCACGTAATTGAAAAGATTTGCAACTACAAGCTGCAGGGTAAATAGAGGAAGTTAGAGGGACGGGACAGAACATGCGGTGGTTACCATTGGTCAAATATCAAGATGGTTTCAACTAGTATACGTCAAATATAAAGAGTAACGCAAAAGTATAACCATGTGCATAAGAATAGACGCTGTAGAAAGTTCGCTGGAAGTGTGGATCCAGGTCCTAATTCTACCAAAAGTTCTTTGATTCCCAATTAGTTCTTTTTTGAATCCAAGGTGGGAAATTTTCATGCAGGTAATAAGCGCTAAGCTGCTTATTTTGAAACCGGAGCTACCTATTGGCCGGACCAAAAATTTCTCCCTCCTCTTGCTCCACAATAATTATTGGGAAATTAGATAAGAAACATGTTAAAGATTAAAATGTTGTTGCTGCCTTGTCCAAATTAGGAAAATGGCTTATTTTGTTTTGGGAAATCACATTGTTAAAAAAGTGCAGTCGGTGTTTAAGCTGCAAATGTAGATAATTTTTGGACGGGGAAGGGTGAAAAATGGAGCGAAATAGTTCAATTTGACTGGCGGTAAGGGTCGGCAGCATTTCGAGAAAAAAAAGCAGTAGTTTACTAATAATACATATTTGGGTGAAAATTTTGAATTGAGGAGTCAATGCTAGATACACAAGTAGTGGATACAATTAAAGGTGAACCAGTTCAATCCTACCATCACCTACTATCAACCCTCGTTTAATACAGTAAAAGAGTTCGGACTAAAGTTTCCCATCCCACGAGGTCGGTGCGAGGCGGGTTTTACAGAGGTAAAAAGAAAACAATGCAGGTTGTCTGCAGGGCTCCGAGTGTGACGTCTTTTATTCCTAATTAGGCGATCAGTATTTACGCTATTGGTTAATTGTGGTCTAAATAAGAAAAAGCAGCCCCAAGCGGGCTGTATTATTTTTTTTTTTTCCTCCAAGGAGGTCAATTTGTGTTTTTCCCTGCTTTTTAACCCTCAATAGTCACCTATCTTTCTTTGCTGTTAAGCTCTTTTCTGTTAAAGTTTGTTAAAGAAAGAGATGTCAGACGAAAAGAAGGCTGCCACAGATGCCGTTGCGGATGCCGCTGCGGCAACTACCGACGTTGTCGATGAAAAGGCTGCTGCTGCTGCTTCCAAGG
This sequence comes from Xiuguozyma insectalens, assembly GCA_030574155.1. Classification (NCBI taxonomy): domain Eukaryota; kingdom Fungi; phylum Ascomycota; class Pichiomycetes; order Pichiales; family Pichiaceae; genus Xiuguozyma; species Xiuguozyma insectalens. Next base: position 1,176 of record JAJMEL010000027.1, on the reverse strand, counting down.
AGGCTGCTCCAGTGGATGCCGACTCCGACGAGGAAGAAGATATCGATGAACTCGTCGTCGAATTGCAATCTAACCATGGCCTAGACGAGGTCGAGGAAGAAGAAGAAGAAGAAGGTGAGGATGCTGCCTCTTTCAAAGAGGTTCCTGCCGAACTTCTTCAAACTGACCCATCCGTCGGTCTTACCGACTCCGAGGTCTCCAAAAGAAGAAAGAAATGGGGATACAACGAGATGGCTGAAGAGAAGGAGAACTTGTTTGTTAAGTTCTGTGGTTACTTCGTCGGACCAATTCAGTTCGTTATGGAGGCTGCTGCCCTTCTTGCCCTTGGTCTTCAAGATTGGGTCGACTTTGGTGTTATCTGTGCTTTGTTGCTTTTGAATGCCGGTGTCGGTTTCATCCAAGAGTTCCAAGCTGGTTCCATTGTCGATGAATTGAAGAAGACTCTTGCCAACACTGCTACCTGTATCAGAAACGGTCAAGAAGTCCCTGTTGAAGCCCGTGATGTTGTCCCAGGTGACATCCTCAAGGTTGAGGATGGTACCGTTATCCCAGCCGATGGTAAATTGGTCTCTGACGGATGTTTCGTCCAAGTTGATCAATCCGCCATTACTGGTGAGTCCCTTGCTGTTGACAAGCACTACGGTGACCCTGTCTTCTCCTCCTCTACCGTTAAGCGTGGTGAATCCTTAATGGTTGTCTCTGCTACCGGTGACAACACTTTCGTCGGTAGAGCTGCTGCTCTCGTTAACAAGGCTGCCGGTGGTACTGGTCACTTTACCGAAGTTTTGAACGGTATTGGTACCATGCTTCTCGTCTTGGTCATTGTTACCTTGCTCGTTATCTGGGTTGCTTGTTTCTACAGAACCTCTCCAATCGTTGCTATCCTTCGTCACACCCTTGCCATTACTATCGTTGGTGTCCCAGTCGGTCTCCCAGCCGTCGTTACCACTACCATGGCTGTTGGTGCCGCTTACCTTGCTAAGAAGAAGGCTATTGTCCAGAAGCTTTCCGCCATTGAGTCTCTCGCTGGTGTCGAGATTCTCTGTTCTGATAAGACCGGTACTTTGACCAAGAACAAGCTTTCCCTCCATGAGCCATACACTGTTGAAGGTGTTTCCCCTGATGACCTTATGCTCACTGCCTGTCTCGCTGCTTCCAGAAAGAAGAAGGGTCTTG
>JAJMEL010000026.1:0-124374 GCA_030574155.1 Xiuguozyma insectalens | reverse complement strand
TTTCATCTTTTCTTTGCCTGGGTCTGGTGTCATCAGTGTTCAGTGGAACCTACTTTGATCGTAACGGTGCTAGAACTCCTATGATTCTAGGTGCCATTCTGTTCAGTTCTAGTTTTTTCGCAATGGCCAACTCCACTAAGCTGTGGCATTTCATCCTATCGTTTAGTGTATGTTCTGGAATCGGTTCTGGAATCATGATGTCACCTCTAATGGGTTCAATCACCCATTACTTCCCTAAAAAGAAACGTGCTACACCTATGGGTATAGCAGGTAATGGTGGCTGCGTCGGTGCCTTCCTTTTCCCTATCATGCTCCGGAAGACTTACACAAATTGGGGTTACGCTTGGTCCATGAGAGCTGTTGGTTTTATCAGTATCTTCTGTTTGTCTATCTCAATTTACTTCGTAAAAGAGCGGAATTTGGTGGAGAAAAAGCCAATGACTCGGAAAGAACTCTTGCGTTACTACTTCACAAGTTCGTTCGATGTGAAAGCTGTCTACTCTGACCGCAGGTATCTTTTCAACATCTTGGGTTGTGTCTTTGCTGAGTGCTCTACCTTGATCACTGGTGCATATTATACGTTTATCTGTGCGAAATCTGGGTTCACAGAAGCTCAGTCGTACTTGTTCATCACTGTTCAATTCATCGCTGCAATCCCTGCACGTTATCTATCGGGTGTTATTGCAGATAAATGGCTTGGATCCTACAATGTCATTATCATAATTCTAACTTTGTCGAGTGTTGTCGATCTTACCCTCTGGTTACCGTTCCTGTCGAATAAAACGGCCATGTACATCTACTCTGTTCTCTATGGTATTTTCTTTGGTGGTATCTTGTCGCTTATTCCTAATTGCTGCTCTCAGATAAATAGGGCTGATCAGTTTGGTGCAAGATATTCAACCCAGTACTTCATCACGGGTCTGTCTGCCCTCGGTATGATGCCTGCAAGTTCATCTATTTTGGGCAATGGTTTGAACAAGGCACGTAACGAATGGTTTATCGTCTTTGTTGCAGTTGTTGGATTGTTGTCTGCAATGGCTTATGCTGTCACAAAAGTCATTTCCGTAGGATGGTCTCTTCGCAAATTTTAGTCCTTGGTTTCATGATTTAAGTTAGCGGTAAAATCATCGTAATCCCTATTTGAACAGTTCCTCCCCAAAAAAAATCAACTCTCCCCTGAAGGCGTCACTTTTTCTTTATAAAACACATTCAAGAAATGGTAAGTATAAACAATATAAACAGAGGCAACAAGACTAACAAGCAGTCGTTGAGATTGGTTCCAGAAGATGAGCATCTGAAGAGTGCACAAAACTTACAATTTGGTCCTGCCGCAGCCTCCGCTCCAGGATTGGTCGATACGTTACGGTCGGGTGAACCACCACTTCGAGTCAGTTCCAAAGTGAACGATCGTCATCCATTGCAAACGCGGGTCGAGAAATGGGATGCCACTCAAAGAGAAACACAACTAGAGATGTACCGTCGGTTATTTGGAGCTGCCGATCCAATTAGAAGAGAGATGGAACTTCAAATAGTTAACGATACCGATTATCGTCCACAAGTGTTGAAGGACTCTACAGTGACCAGTCCAGATAAAGATATCTTGTTGAACCGTGAAATGACTATTGGTTGGGAAGATGTCTATGGTGGATTCGATGATAGACAACCAATGGATTTTCACACAGAAATGGAACGGTCAATGGGTATATAATAAATGTATAACGTGCAGTATAGTGAGTACGTAGAAGAGGCCTGGTAGGTTGGTTGGTTTTTCTTCTTGCCCCCCTCCCCCAAACCTCGAATGAATTTTACCCACACACATTTTACTCTCGTCTTTTTCACTCCCCTCTTCCTCACGCGCAGCAAATTTTTTTTACTGATTTTTGGCTCGGGAAGGTTTTCAGATTTGTGGTATTCACTTCCAGATCCTGACATCAAAGTACTAAATTGTCCAATAAGACATTTTAAGTTCACATATTAACGTGTCTCTCTTAAACTTCTAATAACTATAGATAAAGGACGATCAAACAACGTTCTCAAAATGACCGATTCTCAATCTCAACAGTTCCAATCATGGTATGTATAATCTTATCCCATTCCTCGGGTTTTCACAGATATATCGTCTGATACTAACACAAGTCTTCTAGGGATCAGCAATCTACTTATAAAAACTTGAAAGATTTTGACACCTCTTCGGTTCAGTCTCCTAGTCAGGCTCAAAGTCTCTCAACTCTCTATCAGTACATGTCTGATAATTCCCAGTTTTCATTACCTTCTGAAAATACTCCTGAACCTCAAAATCCCGGAGTAGGATTGACATCTCGCACTGGTTCAACACAACCATCCAGTGGTCAGCATTCCAAGTTACCACCAGGTCTGGCTCCAACATCTTTGTTGGAACCTGCCCAGATCCAGTGGTATTACCTCGATTCTACAGGTAGTCAGCAAGGACCTTTCAGTGGTCTAACTATGCAGGATTGGTATTCTCAGAGCTATTTAACTACAGACTTGAGAATCCGTCGTGAAGGTGAGACTACTTTCCAAAGTCTTGGTGATTTTGTTCTTTCTCTGGGTGAGTACACTTTCCCGTTTAATGTTCCACTCCCAAGCATTAAGACCCAGCCATCTGCGATTCCTCAAGTCCCTCAGGTGTCTAAGTTTGGATTTGATTCGGGTTCTCAGTTGTATGGTGACACAGCTGCCTTCTCCGCTGTGACCCCATCTACTTTTTCATCCAACCAACAGTGGGGATCTCTACTCAACAACTTCCCTCAATTGTCCAATGATTTGTCTGGCCTGTCTCCAAGCCTTGCCAACCTCAATCTAGCTGACCAATCCCCTCAGTCAGTTCAGACGACTGTTCCGGAACTTGCTACTGAATCTGTTCCTGCTGAATCCGGTACTGCTGAATCTGTTCCTGCTAGATCGGCTCCTAGTGAGTCTGTTCCTGCTGAGTCCGCTTCTGTGGCTGTTCCTGAGTCTGCTGAGTCTGCTCTTGTCGAACCCATTCCAGTTGAAACCTCAGAAAAACCTCACGTTGATTCTTCAGAAACCGAGAAATCGCTGCCTGAAGATTCTCATGCAGAGACTAAGCCTGAACCGGCTTCATCCACTCCAACACCAGCACCTGAAAAGAAAGTCCATTTGAGTCCTTCCAAAAAGCCGGCGGTGGCGGCACCGTGGGCTTCTAAATCGAAGCAACCTACCAAATCATTTGATGAAATCCGTAAAGAAGAGGAGGCCCGCATTAAGAAAGAACAAGAGGCAAAGAAAGCTGCCGAACGTGCTGATAGATTGTTGGCTGAACGGCTTGCTCGTGAAGAGGCTGCAGCTTCTTCTGCTGCCTCTCCTTCTCATTCTCATGCTTCAACCTCTTCTGTTAAACTTCAAACCGGCTGGGTCGCACCTAAGAAAGCAAAAGCGCCTGTTCAATCTCTTGATGATATTTTAAAAGAACAGCAACGTGCAGAGGCAGCTGTCAATGCCAGAAAGATAACTAAACCAAAAACTCTTGCATCCTCTTTGTCGACAAATACGGCTTCTGACGGAGCATGGACTGTGGTCAGCAACAAGAAAACTCAGAAAACTGTCCAGCCTACTCAGAAACCTTCCCATGCAGCAAATCTGTCTCCTGATCTGTTAAGAAGCGTCTCTTCCCAACCTGCAAGACCTACTGCCTTGTCAGGTAACAGCTGGAAGACTCTTCCATCCAAAACTGCTCCACAATTGAAAGTTCCTGCTTCTACTACTCCAAGACCCTCAGCACCAGTGGCTTCTTCTTCTACGTCTTCGACATCTGATGCTCAGAAATTGCTTGCTTGGTGCAGAAAGCAGTTCCAATCACTTTATCCTTCTGTCAATAAAGAAGATGTTCTGTCAATCATTCTCCAACTGCCATCTGGATTGGAATCTCGTGAAATCATTGCAGATACCATCTATTCCAACTCATCTACACTCGATGGTCGTCAATTTGCTGCCGAATTCAGTAAACGTCGTCTTAAGGTTGAAGAGTATGTGGTGAAGCAAGGTTACGACTTCAATTGGATGGAGTTGTTACGTTCTCCAATGGCTTCCGAAGAAGACTCTTGGGACAATGCATTCACCAAGGTTACTAGACGTCGTCGTAGAAACTAATGATATATTTATGTATATAAACTGATTCTATCTGCAATTGCAGTTTCTTATAGTATACAATGTAGTATAGATGCTAGTATGATACCCAAGGTTAAGTTTAATCAGACTGGGACTTTGCTTCCTCAACGGCAGAAACTTTAACCCACTCCTTCGACAATTTCTCCTTCCGGTCATCCATTGCATTCACTCTGCGTCTAAGTGCTTCGTTAAGCATTGTCTCCTGACACACTGGGAAGAAGGTCTGCGCCCAACCTTTCTTATAACTTTCAGCTTCCTGTGCCAATTCGTTCATCTCTAATTCTTGCAACTTGGATTGGATCTTAAACCGTTCGTGATCTTCGTCTCCAATATAACCTTTCATGTACAACATGTTAACAAATGGTTCAGTCTCTTTCATCTTGAACATCCGACGAATCGCCTCGCCTCCACGTCTTATTAAAGCAGCCTTGAGAACTTTCTCGTTAACTTTAGGATCATCCTGCTCTTTCAATTCAATGTAAATTTCCTTTGGAATGTTCTCTTTGAAGACTGGACGCATATTCTGCAACTTGCGCAAGTTTCTCCGTCTATAGAAGATCGAAAACACAACGAAAGTGATCAATAATACAGTCACATACACCACTGGAGTGACTATAGAGACGTTGGATTCAACCGGTTGTCCTGAAGACTCGAATTCTGCACCTGTCGAATCAGCGGATCCCGTAGAACTCGACGATGTATGACTCTCCGTAGATTCAAACGAGCTGCTTGAAAACTGTTCACTTCCACTGCCATCCATTGTTAAATTACGCGAACCTTTAGGAAGAAGGACGTGTTCTGTAAAGATCCAGTTTTTTTTCAGCTGGAATCGAAGCTTTTTTCGAGGGGATGCTAAGAAGAAAATTTCAGGCTGTGCTGAAGGTGTTACTACACAGGAAATCCTTGATAGGTATTATGGTGATTACTTATACTGGCCGATAAACTGCACCTTCTTCTCGAGACTGAGATCCGATCCGATCAGTTTCAGTTTTCCGTTGTTAGAAAGACAGTCTCGAATATTCTTTTGTTTCGAATTTGCTGCATTTTCAAACAGTTTCAAACGGTACTGACCGTCGAGTCTGAAATTCGAGATAGCGTTGTACAGGAAGGAAGCAGTCGATTGGGGCAACGGTGTGGTCAACAAATGTGCAGGTTTTAGTTTGATACTGATCGTCTTGAAACTTCGATTCTTGTTAGCTGCGATGAACTCCTCTATATCGAATTTCGAAGGGAAGGATAGCACCGATTTGTTGTTCGAGGTAGTACCTTCAGGTATAATGAATGAGATGGTACTGCTGGCTTCAGGAAGTGTCAATGGGATCGTTTCAGCCACCGGTCTTGTCAGTTGAGGAGGGTTCAATGCAAAGTTGAAACAATCTGCCTCGGAACCAATTTTGAACAGTTTCCCCTGAGAGTCCACCGAGTAGAATACAGCTCCAGCGGTGGAGATCAAGCTGAGCAGATACGGATCGAGCGGAGATGAAAAATTCACAAACACTACATCACCAATCTGAGGTCTCTTCTTGGAGATCTTATCTGTTGCAGACTTCTTAACTCCATCAACAAGCAATTCGACATCACCAATATTGAATGCCAGCAACAAAAATAGCCTCAGTACAGGTCTATAGAGGACCTGAATCGGTGACACTATTGCCAGCAATAGCACCAGCGGTAGAAGCACTGGAAGTTTTAAAATAAACGTTAATGGTTTCACCACGTATCCAAACAGTGCATTACCTCTATCAGGATCAGGTATAGGCATGAATGGGGATATCCCTGTACCTTTGTCCCTGTAATCCGAGAACTTCTCCATGGTGTCTAAGAAAAAAAAAGTAGTCCTCAAGAGTGAAATATTTAAATATGGCTGTGGGGTGTGCCTATTTAATGATTGTTTAAGATAATCTATCGAGTACACATATATATATATTGAATTCGTTTAGGCAGTCTCAGGGAATGGAAGATTAATAGAGCGCGAGACTTCTGGGTAGTAGTTGGTCAACTTGACAAAATAATTGTGATGATTTGCTTCGAACACCTCGGGTTTGATACACAGAGCAACGAGGAAAGTAATGAAACCTGAATTGATGGTGTTGAGAGTGATGGAGGTAATAAAGTAGGAAAGCAAGCCTTGAAGCACAAATCCGAGCGCCAAGAATTCTGGAGCGACCTTGGTATACTTCTTGAAAGCAGACATCAATATCATAAAGAAAGTGGATGAGAGAAGAGTAACCAGAATCGAGTAGAATGTCAGAGTAGCAGATATCAAACAGTCTGAAATCAACACAAACACTCCCTTATACTTAAAGATCTCAAAAGTGTCACTTGCGGAGGGCAGATATGGTTTTCCATAGAGAGCCAAGTAAGAGAAAGCATACTGGTTAAACCAACGCAGCATACCCTCTGCCTGGTTCAGGATGAACTTGAGGATAGAGACAGTACATGACATCACACAAAGAAGCACATTTTCCATATGAGACGTACGACGTTGAGTGGTTGATGGGCCTGTTCCATAACGTGCCTGTTGTCTCTGATTATTGACTGACTCTTCCATTCTCTGTGTAATGTTCCTAGCAAGATCAACCAGAGCCACCATCAATGAGCCAAAGCAGACACTACCGAAAGAGTAGGTCATACAACGTTTGAAAGCTCCCCATGCAGGTCTCTTGGGCTTGATTGTAGATTTCTCAAAGAAGTACCAAGTACCGTATATACCTGAGGTCGTGACATGTATAACATTCTTCAAAACTTCATAACCAAAGCATCCGACGAAGAGTACGTATAGAACGTAGATCCAGGTAGATGAAGAAGAGCATTTACCGTTGTCAACGTCGCTTTTAGAGCAATGAGCGCTATCAATAAGGTATCTGTCCGAATAAATAGTCGCAGATAAGACATAGAAGATAGCACCAAAGAATCCAGAAGTGATAGATCCTAACAACGAGACAAACACAGTCGAAGGGTAAGATCTCATGACTCCAATGACAATCTTCAACATGAGAGCAGTAAACTTGATCCTCTTTTGGTTGCTATAGAGGAACATCAGAGAATACAATCCGAGAGCACCCCAGATGATTGCGACAGGTGTCAGACCATTCTGGTAACAAGTTGCGGCCAATCCGAACAGCGATAATGGGATTAAAAGGAATCCAAAGAACACAAATGCGTAAGGAGCCACGTATGCCACAGCCAACAGGAGCATAGCGAACAAAATTGGTGCAGTAACCGTTGCGACTGCAAATTCAAGTAAATTCCTATTGTTTCTTCTCGAGACATCAGAATTGATTGAAACCATTCCATCAACTGGCATTGTAAGCAATTCATACAACGATTTTCCATTTTCCTGTCTTTTAGCTAAATCTAGTCCACAATGGATAGAAAGCAGAACAAATACAACCATTACCACAATGAAAATGATCGTGTACGGCTGATCATTATATTTTGGATGCTGCACTTGGAACGATTCTTCAAAAGTCTCTGATTCGATTGGCGGAACGGGTTTCTCAAAGTCATATCGACCTATCTGAGATGTAGGTAGAGCACCTGAAGTGTTGCCCTGACCCAGCGATCCATAGTTCGGTGGTGTCAAAGTAACCATAGAAAGAACGAGTTAGATATAGCAGAGAGGGATTATTATTTTTTCCTTGGAAACTTATAGATGCAGTTCGAATGCGGCCGCGCGTAGGTACCATCCGTGCACTTTGGAGGTGCATTGTTTTTCCGAGCATGTAATTTTTCCGGGGTCGGAATTTAAGCGGAAAAAAAGTAGGTGGCATTACTTTCTCCGCAATAGACCACATTCTCTTTTTTAACGGTAGAACTAAAACATGGTTAATTCAATTACTTTAAATAACGGTATCAAGATTCCATTGATTGGATTCGGTTGTTGGAAGGTTCCAAACGACATCTGTGCTGACCAGATCTACAATGCCATCAAGAGTGGATACAGACTGTTCGATGGTGCCTGTGACTATGGCAATGAAAAAGAAGTCGGTGAAGGTGTTAGAAGGGCAATTAAAGAAGGAATTGTCAAGCGTGAAGACTTGAGAATTGTTTCCAAGTTATGGAACAACTACCATAGTCCTGACAATGTTAGATTGGCATGCAAGAAGACCTTATCTGACTTGGGATTGGACTACCTCGATGTCTATTACATCCATTTCCCAATTGCTCAAAAGTTTGTGCCATTTGATGTTAAATATCCACCAGGATTCTACTGTGGTGAAGACGGTTGGCAATTTGAACAAGTTCCATTGTCAGTCACCTGGGCTGCCATGGAGAAGCTCGTTGAGGATGGACTTGTCAAATCCATTGGTATCTCCAATTTCACCGGTCCTTTGATTCAAGATTTGCTTAGAGGCGCCAAGATCAAGCCACAGCTTCTTCAGATTGAGCACCATCCTTACTTGGTGCAAGAGCGTCTTATTGAATACGTTCAATCTCAAGACATTGCTGTCGTTGCTTACTCCTCGTTCGGACCAACCTCGTTCGTGGAACTTGACAACGCCAAGGCTGTCGATGCTCAGCCATTGTTTGTCAATGATACGATTAAGAAGATCGCTGATGCTCATAAGGTGACTACTGCTCAAGTTCTTCTCAGATGGGCCACTCAAAGAGGAATTGCCGTTATTCCAAAGTCCAGTAAGAAGGAAAGATTGATCCAGAACTTGGAGTCCGACTCTTTCGACTTGACTGCCTCTGAGATCAACGAGATCAATGGTCTTGACAAAGAGCTTAGATTCAATGATCCTTGGGACTGGGTCAAGATTCCTACCTTTATCTAGTTACGTAACCCATGATGATATATACTGTAACTGAATTTGCAATCTTTGATTGAAATACTTCCCCGATTTTAAACCCCTACACTGCATATAGATATCCAAGTTAATTCTTAACTGGGGCAATTTATTACTTTATAGTCATCACTTTCTTTTAATGAGTAGTGCAATTGTGAAGAAGTTTCAAGTGGCATTGATCCAGTTCTATGCTGGCAGTGATAAGACCGCCAATTTGAAGAAGGCAACTGATTTCTTGTCGAAGGCGCTCAAGGAAAAGCCAGATTTGGATCTGTTGGTTCTCCCAGAGTGCTTCAATTCTCCATATGCGGTCGATCAATTCCACAACTACTGTGAGAAGATCCCTGAGGGACCAACTACAAAGGCATTGTCTGAGTTTGCCAAGACCAACAAGGTCAATTTGATTGGTGGTTCGTTCCCAGAATTGGGTGATGATGGTGCAGTCTACAACACCTCGCTGACTTTCAATAAGAAGGGTGAAATTGTGGCTAAGCACCGTAAGGTTCACCTTTTCGACATCGATATCCCCGGTAAGATGACATTCAAAGAGTCGATCTCTTTGAAAGCAGGTGATAAAGCGACCGTGTTTGATATCGAAGACTTGGGCCGGTTTGGATTGGCCATCTGCTACGATATCAGATTCCCTGAATTGGCTATGATCGCTTCTAGAAATGGTGCTGGTACAATGGTCTACCCTGGTGCTTTCAACACCGTCACAGGACCAAAATTCTGGCACAAATTCGCCGTGGCTCGTGCCATCGATAACCAATGCTATGTGGTTATGTGCTCTCCTGCTAGAAACCCTGACGGTGGTTATCAATCCTATGGACACTCTCTCGTTGTCGATCCTGCAGGTGATATCATTACCGAAGCCGGTCACGGCGAAGAGATCGTTTATGCAGAGATCGATCCTGAAACTGAACTCACTGCTAGAACAGACATTCCTTTGAACACTCAAAGACGGTTTGACATTTACAAAGATGTCTCTAAAGATGCCAAGTACAGTGCTTTGTAACCATCTAATAATTCATCTCACCAACTAATCTCTCACCTAAGCGAGCCCTGTAATTTTTCACTCCTTGCTAAATATTGTATATCGGGGAATTTTCCGAACTCGGAATTTTTTATCTCCGCTTCCCTTTACTTCTTCTTCCTTTCTTGATCTATTCATGTTTAAGTCGGTTAAAGCGAGGTTTTCCACACTAACTCGAGCTCAGTACAAGTTCATTGACTCCTGTCCGCCTCCTCAAACAGATACTGGTTGCACATTCTGTCAACTGCCTGATTTCCCCGCCAAATATCAAATTGATCACTCCAGACCTATTGCAAACTCTTCCGTTCAACTTTATAAACAGTTTCTGGTGTTGAACGGTCAACCAGATCACAACAAATGGCCTCGACGGTTCGAAATGGCTCCAGGAATAGTGGGAGATCTCACTGCTATGCGAAAAAAATACACCGATGGGTATCATCCTTCGATGGTTAATATGACCAGTTTCACTTGGCCTGCACCTGAGAATACGGATCTTGTTGCCGTTTATCCTGATGCACTGGCAGTGGAAGTGCCCAAGGATAGATTGAAAGAGTTTGTTGTTGCATTCATGGATGGATTAGGTGAAGGTGAGCAGGCGAAGCAAAAGCAGGAACTTCGTGACAGTTTCCGTTCTACCCCGATCGATAAGGATTTCGTTCTGATCTGTGGACATACCGTTAGAGATATGCGATGTGGTAAGATGGCACCATTGATTCGAGACGAATTCATCAAGGTGTTAGAATCTAAAGATATGGATACTCCTGTTGAGTATATATCGCATGTTGGTGGACATATTTATGCCGGTAACGTCCTGATCTTCAAAAAGAACGGAGATGTGATCTGGTACGGACGTGTGGAGCCTCGACATGTCCAAGGAATAGTGGACAGCTCCATCTTGGGTGATACGATCGTCAAGGAACTCTATAGAGGAAGTGCTACAGGTCTCAAATCATATTGAGCATTCATATCATGTAAATATAAGGTATATATTATCTTTTAAGCGGCACTGGATCTGGTACCTGCACCAGCTCTAATCAATTTAAGTGACTCTTCAGAGACTTCAACTTCAGGCAATGTTAAATCACCCTTCTGTTCTGGTACTGGCAAGTATCCAACCTTGATCAAGTAGGCAATGTAGATACCCATAATCTCAGTGGTGACACCCATACCGGTAGAGTAATCCTTACCGTCACTGTTCCAAGCAGAATCAGCCTTAAGAGTCTCAGCAGCATTCTTATCATCAAGTTCTGGTGCTTTGGTTCCCTCTGGAAGGTTATCGAGAATCATGTGCAGCAATGGGAAGAGGGCAAAGTCAACCTTACCATCTTCAATGGCGTACTTCTCAACTGCCTTTTTCCACTCGTCGTAGTCAACCTTCTTAACAGCATATCCATATTTGGCAAGAGATCCGATCATCTCGGCCATCTTAATACGTGGATGTCCTGTAACTTGAACCACTGGTAAGTTTGTCTTTCCATCAACCTTTGGTGGATGCAATGCGGAAGAGACAACAACACGAGCAACGTGGTCAACAGGAACAGTGTTAACTGGGTTCTTGATATCTGGATACTCTTCCACTTCAATACATCCCTTAAGAATACGAAGCAAGAAGTCATCAGTATTCGAAGCACCCGTTTTGGAAGATCCTTGAACGTATCCAGGTCTCACAATGGTACCACGAAGTCCTCTTTCACCTGCTCTGCGGATAATATACTCGGCAGACCATTTGGATTGACCGTAACCAGTTGGCAATCCACGTGAAGAACCCATCAAATCATCTGCTTCTGGAACACCCTGTTTTCCTTGAGCGACAAGTTCATCCGACATAGCATTGTAGTATGGAACATCCAAAGTAGAAGTCGTCGAAACAAATGTGAAAGTCTTTGCCTTTCCTTCAGAAGCAAGGTTCAAAACGTTGATAGTAGAAATCACATTTGGATCTCTCAGTTGAGAGTATGGATACACCCAATGCACAAGGGCACCATTATGAATGATCGAGTCGATGGATTCAGCAAGTTCCTTGTACTTAGTGTCTTCAAGTCCTAATTGTGGTTTGGCCAGGTTGGCTATAACCACAGTGATACGCGATTTCCAAGACTCTTCCCACAGTCCATAGGTAGTACCTGCCTTGATCAATCTTTGAAGTCCAGCCTCAGCATCCTTAGCTCTGACATGAACGTAGACGTGCAAGTCTAAGTTTCTAGAAAGAAGTTCTTTGAGAATGAAAGAGCCGAGGAATCCAGTACAACCAGTAACAAAAACGTTGATCTTACCATTCTTATCGATTCCATAGTTGGTGTTGTAAGTGGCTCTCAACATGGTACTGGTCAAATTCTTAGCATCCTCGTAGTATTCAACAGAAGTGGTAACTTCCTTTGAAGAATCTTTAGCAGAAACTCTCTCGATCTCAGAAGCAAACGATTCGATAGTAGGATGTTTAAAGATAGTTCCCAATGGGACATCGAAACCAAGATCTTTACGCAACTGGAAAATCATCCGGGTAGCCAAGATAGAGTGACCACCCAGATCAAAGAAGGAATCGTCTGGATAGACGGTAGCAGGTCTGTTTGGAAGAACATCCAACCAAAGATCACGAATCTTAGCTTGCAAGTCAGTGAACTCGACATCACCTTGAGACTGCTCAGTGTACTTAGAAACCTCTTGTAACTGTTGTTGCGATGGATATGGCAACTTAGGCTTGTCGATCTTACCATTTGGATTCAGTGGAAGCTTTCTCATTGGAATCACCAAAGTTGGAATAGCGTAGTTCGCAAGACGCTTCTTCAGATGAGCTTTCAAATTGGCAACAAGTGGTTGGAATTCGACCAAACCTTTCACGATTGGATCGGCAATATCGTCGATTTCAGGAGAGTCGGCAGTGAACTCTTTCAAGCCGTCAACTTCTTTAGGAACGACAAAAGAAATAAGTGTCTTTTCACCATTTCTGTCATTTCTCACCAAAGTGATGTTCTGTCTAATGAATGGATGTTGAGAGATATGGGTATCAATTTCACCAAGCTCGATACGGAAACCTCTGATCTTCACTTGATCATCGGCTCTACCACAACACTCACAGTTTCCATCTGGGAGGTAACGTCCCAAATCACCGGTTCTATAGAGTCTGTCACGTGGACCCTGCCAGAATTCTCTCCATGGTTCACCTTTATCAAGCGCTTTATCCTTAGCAATGAATTCATCTGGCTTGCAGTACCAGTTGTAAACGAACTTCTCCTTGTTTAATTCAGGAAGTCCTCTGTAACCTTCAGCAAGTCCTGCAGCTCTGACGTAGATTTCACCAACTTCACCAACACCACAAGTCTTGGTTCTATCGATACGGTTCACGACAAGAAGTTGCACGTTGGACATACCTTTACCTGCAGAGATGATATCCTTTTGAGATTCAAGGAAACGTGGTTCTTGAGCTCTTGATGGAATTTCATAGTACGAGACTGCACGTTGGGTCTCTGTGGTTCCATACATGTTAACAATGAAACAGTTCTCAGCCAAAGTTTGAAGTCTAAGACAGTCTCTCTTGGTTAAAATATCACCGACAAAGAAAGCGTGGTGAAGAGATTCGATCTTGGCAGTAGCTTGAGCGGAAAGGAGTTGACCCATAGCAGGAGTTAAATGTGTCACAGTAGCACCGTGTTCGCCCATCCATTCGGCAAGACGGCCAGGAGTACCGATATCATCGGCAGTTGGGACCAAAAGAGTGGCACCAAGGAAAAGAGGAGTGAACATATCTCTCTGAATAGGGTCGTGAGCGATACCGGAAAGCATGGTGAATCTATCTTTAGAAGAAAGGTTGAACTGTTTGGACATCCAAGGGAAGTAGTAAGCAAGAGAGAAGTGACGTCCCAAGACACCTTTTGGAATACCTTCGGAACCAGAGGTAAATGAGAGCGTTGGATTAGAGTCAGGTCCGACCAGAACGCCGGTACGTTCAGATTTTAAGGACTCGTAAGCTTTCAAGCAGTCTTCTCCTTGCTTGTTTGCACCACCGAGCACTGAACCATCGTCTTGCAACTCCAAAGAGTTGATTCTGGTCTTGACATTAAGTTCATTGCTAATGTAAGCCTCGACCAACGAAGAGATGGTTCCAGCCTTCTTGATGACGATGATTCCTTGGGGATCGGCGACTTTCAAGTAGACGTTTTGACGAGCAGGAGGGTAGGCAGGGTCAATAACAGAGAAAGTAGCACCTGCTTTCAATACACCCATCACAGCCACCATGAGGTCGACACCTCTGTAGGCATATATCATCACTATATCTCCACGCTTGATACCGGTTTTAACGAGGTAGTGTCCGACAATATTGGAGGCCTGATCAATCTGACGGTAATCGAACCGACGGTTCTTAGAGGAAGGATCGAGGAATGAAGCAGTTTCGATGACACAGGTTCTGTCAGGGAATTTGGCAGCGTTATCACTAAAGATATCCTGAATGGCACCTCTGTAATTACTCCAATCGAGATCTGCAGTTGGATCTGGCAAAATCTTTTTAGTTTCTTCGGTGATAAGAGTCACTTCACCGATTATGGCAGAAGGGTCAGCGTTGAATGCCTTAGCCAACTGCTTGAATTGTTCGATGAAATAATCGATCCTCTTTTCACGATAAAGAAGTGAGTTATAGTATAGAGACAGACTTCCATCATCTTTTTGGAAGATTGCCAAATCTCTGACTGATCCAGGAATCTTAGTGTCCAGTTGCTCTGTCTTCCTTGAATGTTGGAAGGACAGTTTAAACAACGGAGGAGGAGCTTCCAAGTCTCTAGACTTTTGAATCTCTTGGACAACTTGTGTCAAATCGGCAGCTTTCAATTGTAAATCGTCATATATTTGACTGACTTGTTTCAAGAACTGTTGGAATGAGACCTTCTTGTCCTCGACGGTCAATTTAAGAACGAATGGATCGTTAGATTTGGAATCAGTGGCAATAGTGATCTCCTCATCTCCCGAGAGTCGAAGAACCAAGACTGCAAAGACTGCAAGGTTGGTGATGAAATCTGTACCAACAGAAGTTATAGACTTCTCCTTTTGCTCTATGGCTCCATTGGTAGGACGATTAAAGTCCGCTGGAAGTCCATTCAACGTAGGAGAGCCCAAGAAATCAACCCAGAACTGAACAAGTGACATGACCTTAACTTGGAAAAAAAATTATTCCAGCGAGAAATGACTAAATAGTCGAGGGAAAGAAGGGGAGAGGTTTGATGATTGAAATATCAAGTGGGAAAAACATTTAAAATCGAGAGATGGAAAAAAAAAGTTAACCACTTTGTCAAGTTTAACTGTTTCATTTGATGATACCACTTTAAGGATGTCGCAACGGAAATTACAACAAGAGATGGACCGAACGTACAAGAAGATTGTCGAAGGGGTGGAAGAGTTCGATTATATCTATGAGAAGTTGATGGACAGTGAGAATTTGGCACCTAAGGATAAATTAGAGTCCGACTTGAAGAAGGAGATTAAGAGGTTGCAAAGGCTTCGAGAGCAGATCAAGAATTGGATGGCTAATGACGATATAAAGGAGAAGAAGCAACTTATAGAGCATCGGAAGATGGTTGAGAGAGAGATGGAGCGGTTCAAAGACATTGAGAAAGTGATGAAGACCAAGGCTTTCTCCAACGAAGCATTGATGCCAACGGAGGATTCTTCCGATTTAAATCCACGTCAGAAGGAGAAGCAAGAGTGTATTGAGTATTTGGAGTCGAGTATTGAAGAATTGAACTCACAGAGTGAATCTTTGGAGGAAGAATTGGATAGATTATCGTCTGTTCAAAAGAAGAAACGGAATGAGAAGGACATGGACTCTGTCGAGCAGAAGTTGACTAGCCATAGGTGGCACGTTGGTCAGTTGGAGAATGTATTGAAGCAACTGACAAACAACAGGTTAAGAGTATCTCAGATTAACCAAATTAAGGATGATATCGACTACTATGTGGAATCCAACGACGATCCAAACTTTATTGAAGACGATGATTTCTATGAAGTTTTGGAGCTCGATGCTCCAGATGCAAACGAATCTGCAGATAATGATGATTATACCGCTGATTATGATGACAGTGATGCTGCTGCCAGCTCAAGAAGTCATTCAGCTACTCCTGCCGCAACCACAATTGAGACTTCCAAGAAGAGAGGATCTCCTGCCCCTCCAAGGGAGCCTTCCTCTTCGTCTATTCGTGTGCCGAAATCTCTTCCGAAGGACCTGCCTAAAGAACCTAAGCGTGAACGTACTCCTAGCTCGCGGGTCGGGTCTGTCTCTGAATCATCACAGCCTCCTAATTCGTCATTGGGGGCTCATAATGCAGACTTGAGACCTGCCACACCAGTTGGGACCCCTAAACTCAAATATTCAGCAGTGGCCTCTGCCGCATTGCATCAGCCTAAGTCTCAGACTCGCCATGTGACTCCATCGCCTGCTCCATCCATACCGATGGCTGCATCTTTGGCATCTGTGGTGTCTGGTGCTGCTTCCGCTGGTTCGGCTGTCGGTTCATCTTCCCGTGGCCGTGCATCAGTCTCTTCATCATCTGCAGCTCATGCTGCTACTGCTGCTTCTCCTGCTGGCAATGATACATTCCTCGATTCAAAGATCGGTAACTTGGTTCCACAATACGATAAGTACGTGGCAGCATTGGAAGTTGCCAAATCAAGATTGGAGAAATCAACACCTACATTTGATGAGATCTCGTCTAGATTGGAGTCATCACTTTTAAACTGCCCAGATTCTTATGATGCAGACTTACCTCATAACTATCAACCAACGAATCAATTCGTTACCCAATCTTGCTTCCCTCAAGAGCCGGCTGTGGAGATCACCGGTTCGAGCAAGTTGCTCAAGAAGTTGACGGTGGATACTTTGGCATACACTTTCTACTATCATAACGAGAAGTATGAGTCTGCGTACACGAATGTTCATCATTTGGAACGGAGCCGTGATGATGACTACTTACAGTATATTGCTGCCAAGGAATTGCAAAATCGTGGTTGGAAATACAGTAAGAAAGATCACAGTTGGGTCCAGAAGAGTGATGAGAATGGTTGGAATCAATTCGACTTCAACGATACTTGGACCGTTCAGCATAGGGCCGAAGTGGACTTAGATGAAGAGCACATATAGTTATTCCTGTTTTTATTTGTTGTATATTTGTTTAGTTAGGCTAATTCTTTCTTAATAAACACCTCACTGAAATGCTTGCACTGACGATAGCATGCTTCGAATCCATCCTTGCCTCCATAGTATGGATCATCGACTATCAGTGCGAAACTTGGATCTTCTCTATATTCACCGAACAATTTAACCACCGCTTTGGACCCCTTCGGTTGTCTGGATTTCAATGTACTCAGATTCGAATTGTCCATGCAAAGTATGTAGTCGAACTCGTTGAAATGCTGTGGTTTGATCTGTTGCGCTCTATGATTGATTGGAACCCCGTGCTTCTTGCACACCTCTTGAGTTCTATAGTCAGGTTCTTCTCCAACATGGTACGCAGCGGTACCAAACGAATCGACATAGACCGCTTGGTTCTCTGCCGTCTTTTCAAACACTGCGTGAGCCATTGGGGAGCGGCAGATGTTTCCCAAGCAGACGAAAGCAATCTTGGTTTCAGACATATTGAGGAAGGAGGAAGAGTAAGAAAAAAAAAATCGAGTTTTTTCAAGCTTTTTCAGTCTCAATGATACATCCAAGACCAGTGAAGGCTTCATTCAACGACCTCTCGAAGAATGACTTCAACTGGTAACCTCCTGCCTGGTACTGTATATCCTCGACCATTTTTTGTAGATGTTGGTCCTTGTATACTTGAGGTTCCAAGCGGTACGGCATAGGGCTCATTCTATCTCCATTGAATGGAGTGAATGGTACCTCAACCTTCTTTTCATGCTTGGTATCAACTTTATCGGTCAGTATAGCTTCTTTCTGAGCCAAGTATTTATTCTCCAATTCAACCAGTTCTCCCTTACACTTGCTGCTTCTCTTTTGAATGGATTCACGAACCGCAGCCATGATCGCTTCAGGATCTTTCGATTCAGACGATTGTTGTAGTTGATCGATCGTCTGTGTCTTTTCCAATGTCTTCAGGTTATTTTCCTCTCTAGCGATCTGCTTGATCAGTCTGTTCTTATCGGACTTGTACTGCTTCTCAAGTTTCTGTAACCTTATAAACTTCTCGTACTCTTGGTCCCTACGAGCATTGTTCAACTCGATCGACTGCTTATTGGCTATCGAATACTCTTTCAACTTATCCTCTATCTGTGCAACATTTTCCTGATGTAACAACTTGTACACTATATTCTCTATCTCTTCCTGGTATGCGTTGTAATCTTCCAAGTCTGAGAAATCTGCCTCTTTCTTATTGTATATGCTCAGTACACGTCTTCGAATATCGCACTCTTTTTCCACTTCCAAATCGTCAAACACCTGCGCCTTGAACTTGTTCTTTCGAAGGATCTTGTCACAGCCTGGATAGGGGCAAGGGGAAGGACCTAAAGAGAAGATTCGGTCCACACAGGCATCACAGATCTTGTGGTAGCATTCTGGATTGATCTTAAATTGGATTTCCGGTGAAAGGTACTTGTCCGTCTTGCAGACCGGGCACATATCTTTTGGAACATTGTTCCAATCGAGATCCACCATAGTGATGATTAGAAGGGAGAGATTTTTGAGAAGGGGAATTTTGGGTTAAATATTTAGAGCTTGAAAAAAGTACCCGGGGAACTTTTCAACTTACTACTACATACACCATGGCAGAAGTGATATCGGATGAATTGGTCAATCAGCCAGTGACTTATAAGAGTCTTTCTAGGAAACTGAGGGTTTCGAGTATTGCTGCAAGAGACTTGTTGAAACAATACTACGAGGCACATCAAAATGAGGGAGTTGTGCCAACTTATTGCATAGTTGGACTACATAGACATACAGAGGAGAAAGGTGGTGACTATGGAGAAGACGATGGGTCCTTTTTAATCAAGTTGAGCACACAGGAGCAGTTAGAAGAGTCGAAGAAGTTGTTCAGCAAAGTGTGTTCGTGCTGGATTTATGGATTGAGCAGTGGCGAAATTGATCTGAACAATTTGGTGTCAGTGAACGCGGTGCAAGACACGGAGGAGAGTTGTAAGACCAGTGGAGTTATATTGTGCGATAGGGTTAAAGTGGAGGTGGAAGAGAAGAAGGAGGTCGAGGTGGAGAAGAAAGAGCAGAAACCTAGATCGATTTCGTCTGAACAACCAAAGAAATCCATCCCGGCCAAGAGATCCGATCCATTCGCGGCTTATCATGCGCGTAAGGCAGCTGCCGCTGAGAAGCGTGTCAAGCAAGAGCTCAAGCCAGAACCTGTCAAGACAACCGTTGTTATGGATGCTGGAGATGACAACGACACGATCCGTAAGCAAGAAGATGCATTGTCTGCGATGTTTGATGACGAACCTATGGACGATGCACCGATTGAAGCAGATAAGTCTGTAGAGTCGATCGACGTTCCTGAGGAGAAGTCGAAGTCGAAGACAGAGGCCAAGCAAAGAGAAACGCAGCCATCTAAAACTGGTAATCACTATCAAACACGCAAATCACAACCGTCTGAGCCAGCCACCAAGACTTATCTTGATGACGATGGCTATATGGTGACTGTGAAATCGAAAACATCGGCCAAATCCAAAAAATCCACTAAGCCTAAACAGTCCTCTTTAATGGCATTTTTCGGGAAAAAATAATTCTTTCCCCACATCACAACACAATGTCATCTATTCAGCCTGGAGGTTCTTTGATGATATCGTGGCAGGTTAAAGACCGCCATGTACTTGTTGTTGGCGGCGGAGAAGTCGGTTTGTCACGAGTTCGGCATCTGCTTGATGCGGATGCAAAAGTCACCGTTGTGTCTGAACAGTTGACCGATGAATTGGCCAAGTTCAGAGATATGAATCTATTGGAGGCTGTGTACGAAAGGAAGTTCCGTCCACAGGACCTTCAATTGTACGAAACGATCACGAGAGAGGAATTGATGGAGATTGACACTACCACGGAGCAAGGTGCGAAAGCTGTGGACGATTTCGAGAAGGATAAATTTGCATTAGTCTTGGTTTGCTTGAACGATCATACATTGAGTAAGCAGATCTATTATAGGGCGAAACAGTTAGGTTTGCCTATCAATCTGGCAGATAAACCGAAGAATTGTGACTTCTATTTTGGATCGGTATACAGGAAGGGGAAACTACAGATCATGATCAGTACCAATGGTAACGCACCAAGGTTCTGTAACAGATTGAAGAATTTCGTAGTGAAACCTATGTTTGACTCTTTGGACGTCAGCAGGGCTGTCGATACGTTATCATATATGAGAGGCAAGCTCCGTAAAGAGGTGTGTCCCGGAGAAGATCCTGACACCATCGAAAAGAGAATGGATTGGAACAGGAAAGTTACAGATTTCTTCAGCATCGAGGAATGGTGTGAGATGACATCAAGTGATGCCGATCAGTTGCTTGCAGCTTATCCGGAGTTACCAAATATATAGATAGATAAAGGTTAATGGTATTATTAGTATTATGACTTATTGTCAGGATTGTCTAGTTGTTCTGGTGATGGAATCATCATCATTGGCGGAGGTGGTGGTAAAGGAGGTCCCATGTACATGTAAGGTGCGGGTGCTGTTCCTGGAGGAACCTGAGCCATCTGAGGCATTGGTACAGGCAATGGTTGTGGTAATCTGTTGTTACCCTCGGGTATCATAGGTGCGAAGTAAGGATCGTAGAACATGGGTGGCGGTATGTTAGCAGGTACGGTTGGTGCAGGCGCATGATTGTTATCTCGTGCACCACCGTGTCTATTTGATCTACCCCAACTCAGTCTAATGCGCGAACCATCGATCACAAACCCTTGCATGTCAGAGACGGCTTTCTCTGCACTCTGTCTAGTTTCGAATTTAACAAATCCACAGCCCTTTCCTGGAGGTACACGGATATTGACAATGGTACCGAATGGGCTGAATAGAGTCTGCAGAACGTCTTCAGAGACTCCTTCCGCCAATCCGCCCACGAAAACGGTTGTATTTGCATGGTTGTTGTTTGAACCATAGATAGGAGGTATAGCGTTTATTGGACTGGTTGGGTTGAAGAGCATTGAACTATTTGCCGGCGCTCCTCCGTATGGTAACATCATATTATTACCATATTGAGCCATCGGTGTAGGAGGCGGAGAGAATGTTTGACTCTTTGGTGTAGCCAGCGCCACGCGGATAGGTCGATCTCCCAGCCATTTGCCATCCATCTCAACCAATGCTCTTTCACGATCCTCTTGGTTGGAGAATCTGACAAACCCAAAGCAACGGGATAACGCCGTGGCAGGATCGGTCATGACGCGGACAGTCTTCACGCTATCGAAATATGTCTGGAATAATGCCAAGAGATGGGCTTCCGTAGTTGCTGGTGACAGGTCACCTACAAACAAGGAATATTCGGGAGTCTGTTCTACCTGAGAGTTCAATGTAGCAGCAGTGGCCCAATTGAGTCGAAAAAGCTTGCCATCTGTGTCTGGAATCGGCTCTCCGTTCAATGCCAAGGCTTTTTTGGCAAGTTCTGGTGTTTCGAATTCCACAAAGCAGTAACCGGAATGATGCAGACTGCCCTTACCATGCGACTTGGCCAAATGATTCAATATAAGTGACTTCTTGGGCTTGATCACTTTCACGAGCACGGGCAATCCCAGCTTGGCCCAGACGTCGATCACGAACGATTCGTCCCACCAAGGTTCTATGTCACCCATCCAGAGCGTCTTAGCAGGTACTGAGCCTGGAGTTTCTGGTGGCGAGGGCAATCGCAGCGGTTTCTTCGACACTGACGTTGCACCGTTCACATTCACTTTGGTCGGGGGTTCCGATCTCTCTTCTTGTTTCTCCTCGGTCATCCCTTGAGCTAAAGAATAAAGTGATGTTAACAAGTTGAAAAATAAATCTCAGATAATTTATCTTGATAATATTCGCGTATGTCTGAAGAAGAACGAGGGATAAACGATAGTAGTGTGGAGGATCTTGTTGGACAAAAAGAGCGTGTAGATGGACTTGATTTGAATGAAAGGATGGAATCGGTTGATTCTGCGCGTTCTGTGGAGCCGGATTCGCCCGACCAATCCAACCCCGTCATTGATCTACCTGCACAATTCCATCGAGCCTCGACACGAATCCTCAGAAAGCACCAGGGGAAAGTTGCAAAGCATCAGCCGGAGCATAGAGGTAGAGGACGGCCGCGTAATGATCAGAGTGGCAAAGTCTCATTCAGATACAAGCGGATGCCAGCAAATAAAACGCGATTGATGACTGTCGATGTTATCGGCCAAGTGATTTCAGACTACTTGGGCAAAGCGGAGCTTACCAAGCATAAACGGTTTCTAACAAACTACAAGAGCGCATTGAACGAGTACTTTGACACTTTGATCGACTTACAACTGTCAAATAATATGATACTGCATGAACTGTCCGCGGTGGGCAGAGCCCAAACTCGTTGTAGGTCAGCGATATTTGAGACTAGGGACGAAAGACAGCGACAACGGATTAAATTGAATGGATTACGAGAACAGTTTGCCCGGGCCGACACACAGTACGACGTGAAGTCTCGTGCTTACCGGCAATTGACTCGGGTCGGAGAGAAAGAGGCAGAGGCAGAGGCAGAGGCAGAGCCTGAAGCAGAGACTGCTCTGGGCACCTCCCTCAATACCCTCCGTTCATTAATGGCACTAAATCTGGAACTACCAGAGTACATTTAATAGTATATACGTTTAATCAAAGTCCTCGTCAGCGATCAATGCGGCGATCATTCTGTACAAGTAATAGAAGAACATAACCAAGTGGAAACCCAACTTAATGAAAGATTCCTTCTTATGTTTCGAAAGCGTTCTAAAGATCTCGGTTGCGTCCAACAGATAGTTCTTCTTGTAGATCTTGTTGATATCGTAAGCCATGACAGGTAAGTTCAACAAGAATGAGAACCATTGTCCGTTAATTAAAAACAGTAAAGTCAATGCTCCTTGGATGCAAGCCTCTGGAACGATGTAATTGTTCAACTTGTTGCAAAGTTCGATCGGATTGATGTAATCACATTCCAAATCACTGTACATGATCGTGAAAAACACCTGTAAGAACAGGTTCACTGCGTTGACAACCACTGCCAACACATATAACCAGGCTTCTCCACTCATTTAGTTACTCCTTCAGATAAGCTACTGGGCTAAAATTTTTCGAACCCTGATGAAACTCTTGAATAGATATTCTGGAAAGGATTCTACTGTGGATGCAGAGGGGGGTTAAAAGGACTGGAAAGAAGGGTAAGCAGGTGGCGAGATCTAGTGGTTATTAAGTTGTTGTTTGTGGTTGTTCCATAGTTGTTTTGGGTGTGGTGGTATGATCTCGTATTGTTGCCCTCTTACCGTTGTTTATAATTATTAATTACTCTTAACAGCATAAGTTGACTTAGACTACTATGAGGGTGGTACCTGGTCTGTTTGAAAATTCTAATTCTTCTATGAATTCCATACTTATCTGATTTTCAGGGATTCTACCAAAGCATTGTACATTTCTTCTGAAACCATGTCAAGCAAAAGGTTCAAATATACCCATCTACTTAACACTCCTTACCGACTTACTCCCTGGCAATCCTGTCCTGCTGTGGCTGCAATAAACACACCCGTACACTGCACTTATCCACCCCTTTACAATCCCTGATCACTGCGATGATGGCAGTCCCAACAGACACAGTTGCACGAACCATCGATGAACAGTCTACAACATCCTAAACTGCAACTCGATAGATTAAACCATCCAAATACCGATGCATATCTTACAAATCTCCGGACAACAGATCAACAGCACATAATACACTTCCACTAAATTTGATCCTCATATAAAAACTAGTTACGTAAATCCAGTAACCTGGTCCTATAGTGTAGTGGTAATCACGTTTGACTCTGAATTAAGCGACCCCGGTTCGATCCCGGGTAGGACCTATTTTTTTTTTAATCATTCGATTTCATACCTGCCCATTTCTTCTCCCTAACACTTTCTTGTCTCATTTACACTCTCCTATATGCCTACAAAACTTTGGTTCTTTCCAATACATTCAATATACTTCCCTCCCCGACCACACCACATTGCACCTCTCCTCCCACTACGAACACCTTTCGAGTTCCCCGCTCCCATTATGATAATCTAGAAATTCCTTCTCCCGCAGATCCTTCCCGTAATTTTTATCCCGGGCGGCTAAATGAAATATTCCTTCCCCCGTAAACCTAACACTTCTTTCCTAGGCCATGACGTCTGCATCGACTCAAAAGACTCAATCCCCGGGAAACAAACCAAGTCAAGACCCTCAACCGTCACAGGGATCTCCAGGTGTATCGCCCGTAGGGTCTCCGAAGCTAAGAAAGTCACAACCATCCCATAGTTCGCTACTAAGGCTAGCTGAAAAGAAACCAGCGGCCACTTCAGGTTTGGTCTCTGTTACTCAAGAACAGGCAGAGAGTTCTAAAGCGATGCATATAATGCCGGAGGAGGATGAAGATGGACTACAATCGTCGGCTGCCACTATAACTGCGGACGATGAGTCCAAAATCGATGAAGCAGAGCCCCATCTACACGCAGATCCCGACTCTTTCCTTAAACATTTGAAGAACAAGAAATCCAACTTGGAAGAGTTGAAATCCAGTGCTCAACAGACTGCAACGCCAAGCATGTCAAGCCTACGCTCTGTTGTTCAACAGCAAGCTCAACAACAACAACAATCTCAGCAACAGCAACAAATACAACAACAACCGAACGACCAGGTTCATATTGAAATCACGCCAAGCATTGAACAATCCGCTTTACAAAACCAAACAAATTCAGTATTGCAATCACAGCAGAACACGGTTTCGTCTGCAACCACTTCTCAAAGTAAGAACTCTACGAGGGCAGAGTTCTTTGCTGCGAAGTTACACGATGCTATTAAGGAAGATAATACCAAGGAGACTTTCGTTTATGATACTGCTCCGCGTCAAGTGCACCAAGACACGGCTGAAGATATACCCGCAGAAATAGAAACGAGATCCACCACGGGAAGTCGGTCTAGGAACTCACATACCAAAACCGGAAGCACTCATGAGCTACGTGAGATCACGTCACGGGTGTTTGACTCCAAAGGTGTTGCACCTCGAAAGTATTCTGGAGATTCTTCATTTACAGAAATCCCTGAAGGTGATGATGAATTCAACTCTGATATCGATGAGTACTCTCCACCGGATGAGAATCAACCTCTTCTGGATAACAGCAGTAGATCTACTAAGCTTCATAAACGGACCAAAAACATCTACTTCAACCCTCACGATTTTACAAGTGCTCGTGCTAAACGGATTCGTCAAGTTAAAAACTTTTGCTATACTTTCATCGCTATATTTGTGCTTTTATCAGTTGGATTCATGGCTGGATTCATATTGGCAACATCTAAAGAGTTACAACGTGTTCAAGTTCAAGGAATCCGTGATATATTACTCTCTGACGAGGAGTTTGTCTTTGAGATGGATGTTGAAGCTTTCAATCCTGGTATGTTATCTGTGACTATCAACGATGCCAAACTGGATATCTTTGCCAAATCTAGATACGTGCTCGAAGAATTCACTCCTATATCAGCAAACAGCCCTCCTAGTACTGTTCTTCTAGGTAGCACCGAAAGATTAGATATTCCATTGAGATTCCAAGGTGGATGCGTTACACGTCAGAGAGACGTGAGTTCTACACAGATTAGAATCGTGAATCCTTGTTCTTTCAACGACGACGAAGAATTTTTCAAGGTGCTGAAGAAGAAGAAAACAATTCCTGATATACCAAATCAGAAATGGCTCAATATCTCAAAGAACCCATTCCAACTCATCGTGAGAGGAATCCTAACCTATCAACTACCAATCTCAACCGCCAATAGAACAGTCGCTATCAGTTATACCCGGGCGGTTGATCCAGATGCTTTCATATAATTTATACATACATAATCAAATGTGTCCAGAGTAACCCCCGGCCACCACTGTTCTAGTCGTTGGAACGGACTTCCATTTCTCTTCATCGTCATCTCCCAAACTTGCCTGACTGCTGAATGGATCTTCAACAACATCATCTCCCTTGAATGAGATCGAAACGTCGTTGTTCAATCTACTCAGTGCAGCAGCACCTTCATCGTTGTTGACAGTAAATCTAACTTGGACACCAGAGTCGGCTTCCTGTGCTTCACTGTTAGTGATGAATCTTGCAATGAATCTCTCTTCCCGTTTTGTAGAATCAAACACAATTGGTTCAGATAGAGTCCAGGTGACACGATTCTTTTCTCTGTTAAAAGAACCGGAAGGTTTGGTAGCAGCAGAGCTGGCATTTGAACCTTGGATCGAAACGGACACAATAACGTTAGAGAAAGAAACACTATGAGATTCCAAATATTCTGACAATTGCTCAGTAGGTCTCAAAGAAATGATCACTGTAGACTTTGTAGCTTCATGCTTCCAAATTGGTTGCACAATAAGAGGTGGAGTTGGGTTGTTCAACAAATACTTGAGTCCTCCCACAGTACGAAGGTTAATCTGCGATGGATCATTGATAACAAAGTTTCCAGGATTCGACGAATCTTGTTGTAAAAAGAGAGTGTTAACGACAAACTCCGGTGCACTCTTACACGACAACGATAGATCGATCTTGGATGGAACTTTCTTAGCTGTATGTTCATCCGAAATGTAACTGAATGCTATTTCACCAATAACGTTGGACCGTGTAGCTTTACCAGATTTGAACGAAGCATTGTACAACTCCACGATAGATGCGTTCAATCCTGGACTGGTTAGAGTTGGATGAACGATCTGTCCACTACGGAGTCCACCACCGCCAGTCACATTGCTGGAGACACCAGTACTTTGCATTGAAAGTCCCGTACTAGCAGGTTGCAATGGTTCCATACTGACCCTGCGCTGCACTGGGGTAGCAGGCTGAGTGGTATGCTTTCTTGCAGTTGGAGGTGGAGGAGCGGCAGCAGAAGAAGCAGCAGACTTCAAATGAGTCTCTGCCACTTGCTGTGGTTCAAGAGTCCGTGGCTGAACTGGATCAGATTTGACAGATTCATCGACAGTTTCAGTGACAGATTGTGTTGGTTCGACAACTTCAGCAGGCTTCACCTGTTCAACAGACTCGACAGGTTCAGGAACTGTTGCCTCCTTGGTTTCCGACTTTTCATCACCAGCAATAGAAACAGCACCAACAGCGGCAGCACCAACAGCGGCGCCGACAGCAGCGCCGACAACGGCAGGAGTCTTTGATTCGGGAATTTCGGATGTGGTTGGAGCAGTAGGAGCAGCCTTCTCAGTATACAATTCATCATCGACAGAGGACGAAATGACGCTACCTGTAGATTCAGCATGCTTGGTTGGTTGCATTGCTGGGTAGTACTGAGGTGCAGGCTCGGCTTGCTCGGTCTTTTCGATTGGCTTCGATTCAGTAGGTTGAGGAACAGGAGCAGATTCAGGTGCAGCTTGGGAAACAGCTTCCGTTGTAGCTTGAGGAGCAGCCTTAGGGGCAGCCTTAGGGGCAGTCTCAGGAACAACCTCCTTCTTATGCGGAGATGGAGGTGCAGGCTTGGCACTACGAGGAGTGGCTATCTTAGTCTCATGAGCTGGTTGAGGAACAGACTTCCGTTCTGGAACCGGAGTGGCAGGCTCACTAGATTGAGAGACAATACTCAATTCGTCAGTTGATTTGCGCTTATGACGGTGCAACATTGTACCAAAGCGCGAGCGAAGTTTAGACTTCTTTTTGGTCTTGCTTGTGATGGACGCAGCAGAAGAGGAAGCCTGTCTATCGGCGGAAGCCCGAGTATTGGTGAATCCACCCAAAGCACCAGTCATATCTTTAGAAGAACGGCGTCCCAAGAAAGAGTGATGTTTCACAGTGGAAGCAGTCGAAGTGTTACGAGACTTTGGTTCGAAGCTAGGCTTAGTTGGAGAGTTTGCAGCAGAACCATGTTCGGAAGAACTAGAAGCATCGAAAGAAGTTGGAGCTCCAGCAGGTTTCTGAGGCAAGCTAGTAGAGACGGCAGCATCACTGAAACGACGGATCTCATCATCGGGAGAAAAGCTCAGAATATGCTCAGTACCTTCCTCATTATCCTTCTTGAAAGTCTTAAGAACGTCCGAGATATCAGTCTCATACTTGAGGAAGACTTCCTTGAGCAGAATAAGACGATTATAATCGTACTGTTCGAAAGTATCAAAGAAAGCAGGGGCCTTTTCAGACCATTCAATTTGCAAATCGTCCGAACCACCGGCAGCAATCTTGTGTGCAATATCATCCAAGTGATCCATTTGACTCAACCTAGAGTCGTTCTTCCGTGCATACAGTTTCAATGGGGCAATCATATCTCTACCCATTTTACGAGTACTCTGATCAAACAGACGAGTCTCATCGTCGACAATCTTCAAAACGGCATTCCACATAGGTGCACAAAGGCCAAAGCTTTCAATCTTGGAGTTTTCAAGTGCTGGATTGGTATCACCAATAAACAACCGGTGCCCTTTATCAGATAACTTCTTTAACTCTTCGACATAGTGAAGCTTGAGGCGACCATACGCCGTAAGCCATTCGGCAATATCACGGTTAATCTGCTTAATCTGGGTATGACGCAGCTCAATGGATGCCATTGCATCCACTGGCGTCTTCTCAAAGAGAACAGTCGACGAGTACGTGACGTGCTGATCCTCGGCAGACATAAAGTGGTTCTTAAAGGTGAACGTTTTTTTTTTAAGCGGGAAAAGAAATTAAGTAATCATTGAGGATTCGTTACATAGAGAGGGAGGGGAGATTTTGGGCCCGATTTGCGGGGAAAAAAAGATAGTTGAGGATCTCATTAGTTGAGGATCTCCTTTAAAAGAATTGGCAGGAGAACTTTGGATGCCACAATGAGAACGATGACGTTCTCATAGAGAGCGACAGGGAATCCGAGAACTCCATGGTTTTTAATATTGGTGAGACAGGCATAATTGGCGACTGCAAAGAAGTTGATGAAGAGAGTCAAAATGCTTGGCAAAAGTCCCGAAAGCAAGCCGATAGGTTCGTCGACACAGGCACCACCTCTTTTGAAGTACTCGAAGCAACCTATTTGGAGGAGACGAAGCCACTTGGAATCGGCAGCGAAAAGAGTGTAGAGTGCAAGGGAGAGGGTGTTAATAACGACATCGAGTTTCTTACGCTCTGCGTGGAAATCGATCAATTTCTCTAAGATGATATCTTCGTTACCAAGGTCTTCGTTGCTAACATCGGCCAAGATCTTCAACAACAAGACAGCATCGTTAAGTCCAACGGTCATACCTCCACCTGTCAATGGGTGACGCATGTTCAAAGAGTCTCCAATACAAGCGAAACCCGGTGTATCGTTCAAGATGGCCGTCAAATATTGATTAGGCATAGCCTTGTAAATGTCTTGATCTTTACTGAGAGCCACTTTCAAACTTGGACGTAAAGATTCTGGCAAGTTTGGTAACACTTGAGTATTTAAATAATCAAGAACCTCGGCTCTTTTAGGTAATGTAGAAGATCTATAGGCACACAGGATCCGGCTGTGATGAGGAGAGATCTGGTACAAGAGGACAGGTGCAAACTCTTGACCCAACATGACATGTCCATGGTTAGGAGAAGGTAATTTGGCATCGACTAAGTCCATACCAATAAAGTAAGAGCCAATCGTTGGAACGTAATCATCGGACAATTCTTTACGTAACTTGGAATAGATACCATCACAACAGATAGTAAGTCTTCCTTTGTAGTTACCTTTATTGGCAACAGATATACCAATAACTCTACCTTGATCGTCTTTAACAAGACCTGTCACGTTTCCATCAAGTTTTGTCACATTAGGTTCAGAGAGTGCCAAAGAACGTAGATTCATTAGGAAATCACCGTGATGGAAAGCGACACCTTTCGTATGAGGACAGTTGGCCCATTTGTCTGCATCTATGGTAGAGTCTGTTTCCAACTTATCCTCGTCACCTTTAATTATAGCACCAGGAACTGGTGTAGTATCGATTTTAGACTCGATTGATTTATGAGGATAAGTAATGGTAACATCATCTCCATTGAAAAGAATGTAGTAACCATCGACTTCGATTGCTTCGATTCCATTGATGGCTTTAATCATACCCATTTGACGCAGAGCCTTAAGACCAGCAGGCTGCATCAATTCACCGACAATACGGTTAGGTTTGGTCCATTCACGTTCGACGATCAAAACTTTACGACCTTGTCGAGCCAGACATCTGGCAATACATGGTCCGACGACACCGGCTCCGACCACGATAGCATCGTACTGGGTATCGTCTGCAAACTCGACGGCAGCTTTCTCAGCACCTTCGCCGACTTTTTCGTTAACCTCAGCCTCTTTAGACATTATACGACTATGGTTAAACTTTTGAAAAAAAAGGGATCAAAACGTTTAAAAAATCCTTGTAAAATCACGCACTTTAAAAGCAGGCGGAAAAATCGTGTTCTATAAATAGGCAGAAGGAAATTGATCCCTCTCTCTTTGTTTTAGCAGGTTTTATATAAAGAGAGTCGAAAAACCTCACCATTTTTTTTTTTTTTGCAAAAATATACGATCGCTACGACGCGCCCCAAGCGATGAAGTTATCAGTGGTATCAATAATCACATGCATGCTTGCCGCAGAGACGGTATTTGCTAACACAGAAACGTTTATTTTGGACCGGACAAACCTTGATAGACTGACAGATTACGATAGCTATGTCAACACGCTGGCCCCACCGGATCTAATTGCTCAACTGGATATGCAAGGTTCTAGAGACATTACGGTGCATTTCGAGCCACTGATCGATATCCCACCGCAGGATTCTCAAAGTCGAACCGCTTTGATTGATATCTCGAATTTAGAAGAAGGTTACGTGTATTTCATGCGTATATGTTACTGTGCTATCAATCCTATTGGAATACATATTACTCCAGTTGATCCACAGACACTTCTATTTAACATCACCACAGACTACTATTCGAATAATTATGATGAGGCAGGCAAGTTCTTGGAAGATGTTGAGATTAGAATCAGATCCGATCCTCAAGACAGAATGTTTGGTTTACTCAACCGTAAACTGGCATCTGTTGTTAAAAGATGTACCATATGTGGCTTTGCTGCGCTATTCTTTGCTTTAAAATTCATTGACACATTCTTGGCCTCAGAGACCTGGTACTACAAGAAATTACATTGATTGGGAACTGTTCGCACTTGCCTTCTCATATCCGCCCTTCCCCATTACATAGCATCTCTACTTGATAGATATCCATTCACATACTTTTCCTCTTTTCCGCCTTTGCTCTGTCGGCATGTGCCGACGGCCAGCAAGTTTTTTTTTTCGCATTTCCCTCCCAGAATATTTTTCTCTATTTGGAGTTACACAGCCTTTGCACAGCCATGGGATCGGGAGATAGTGTTTCAGAGACCGATAACGGTTCAAACGTCGATCCAAATACATTGCAATCGAGTACATTCCAAGGATTCCATCCAAATCCATCGCAACAAGTGAATGCAAGTCAGCAGAGCTCCTCGTCATTGTTTTCAAGTTCCACATCCAGCATTCGTGACACAGATTCGAATAAGAAACTACCACCGCTAGCTGTCACACTGATGAACAACCTATTCGCCAACTATGAGAAATCCACGTTACCTGATTCATCATTGAACAGAGTATCGTCGATATCAAGCACCGACGATCAAATAGCTGAATCTCCAGACGGTAAATCTGGATCTGAAAAAGATTCTAAGGACAGATCCAACGATATTGTGGACCAAAGAGACACAACCACTTCCACAACGATCAACAACAACAACAAGCAAGGAACTAAATCTGGATCTCAACCTGCAAATCCACTCTTCACTCTCGCAAACTCCGTTCCTCAACCTCCGTCGTCTTCTCGAACTTCTACAGATCTCGCACCAATAATCCAAGATAACGTTTCATCATCTGATACCACGGCAGAGGCAACCGCGAGTGCCGCCATCAGCCAATGTGATATCTCTAAAAAGTCAGCAGGTGGTAACCAGAGGTTTGTGTGCACCTATCCAGACTGTGATAAGGTGTTTTCACGCAGATTGAATTTAAAATCTCACGTTCAATCTGAACATCAACATAAGAAACCGTTCCAATGCTCTGTGTGCCTCAGAACGTTTGCACGCCATTCCGATCGCCGTCGTCATGAGAAAAATCAGCACAAGACTACCACTGGGTTCGTCTGTGGTGGAATCTCCAAAGAAGGTCTAAGTTGGGGTTGCGGTAAAGTGTTTAAACGTAAAGATGGTCTTATCGCACACTGGAGGTCCCAGAAGGCACGTAAACGGTGCCTTAAGAACTTACCTGTAGGTACACAGGCAGATAAAGAGCCTGAAATCTAGGTCATTTTCAAATCCATTTTATATATAGAGATATTAATTTAACTTGCGCACCAACATTTCTAACAGTTGCTTGGTCTCTCCCTCTGCACGCGAAAGGTAGTTATCAGTTAAGTACTTCACGTAATCTTTCTTAATGTCGGTACCAGTCTTGGCCTCCCAGGCTTGGTACATCTTGACAGATTGTTGCAATGCAGCGGCAAAATCCTCATCTTCCAAACTAACGTATCTAATTGGTAAAGTCACATCAAGAAGGATGGTTTCACCCTTGGTCTCATCCAAAACATCGTGTATAATATGAGAGGCCAAGTATTCTCTATCCAACGAATCACATTGATCGATGATCTTTAAAACTTCGTTGGCGATATGCCATTTCTCATCATAGTTGTTCTTTGCCAGTGCTGCTTGACAGACATCGTAAAGTGTCAAGATCAAATCACCTTTCAAGACAGGATTGTTTTCTGCAGTTCCTAAAGAACTTGCATTCATATCTGGCAATGCTGCCAATTCATCTGCCACATCGTTATCTTCTAATTGAATATTATCATCGTTCTCACCACCAAGTCCCTTCGAATTGTTCTCATTCTCGTCCAGATCTTTCTGTTGCTGCTTTTCAGTCAACAGAGAAAACAGTTTCCGACGAACAATCAGTTTAGAAAGATAGTTCGTTTCAAACTTGATGAATTCAAGCCATGGTCTCAACTCATCACCGTTGAATCTAAGACATCTTTTGAACAGGTTTCTAGCACTCTGCACGTTCTTGTTGGTATCATACTCATACTTGGCAGCACTCAACCAAACATCGACATTGGTAGGTTGATGCTGTAACAGTTTGGAGTAAACTTTGTACACAACTTTCACAGAATCGTTCTTCTTGGCATACTTCAAATAGTTGGCCCAAAGCTCCATGCTAGTAGGGAACTTTCTCACTCCTCTTTCAAAGATAAACATTATACGACGAGGTCCACTCCAGTCAGAGATCGATTTCTTTGTGTCTATCACAGATTTCATACGTTGATACCTTGCCTTTCTCAACTTTTCTAAATTTCTCTCGTATTTAACGTATGCAAGGTAATCTCTAGGACTTGATCCTCTAGATGTAATTCTATGCTCGAAATCAGTCCATTTCCTCATAATAAGGTTGATTTCTTTTTTATTGAACAATTTCTTCCGTTCCAGATCTTCTAGCTCCGGAACGCTCTTTTCCAAGTAGTATCTTGCCTTATCGGACATGGTTTAACGTGGTTTAAAGAGATGATGAAATTTTTTTTGATTTTTTTTTTCTATTTTTCATCACCAATTTAGGGATTTCTTTTTTTTTATCATGCACTTCATTACAAGTTTTAATACACAGGTTTAATTAGAGGCACACCATTGCTGTTGAACAAAGAAATCATAGATCTTGGATATCTTTGTTGAGTCAACATCTAGCAATTCTTTAGCAGCTTTCTTTTTCAAATACCCACCATTGTTGAGCAACTCTCTAAATAACACTTCCTTGATAGCCAAGTAAGGTTTAGGCATGATGTTCAAAGTAGTGCATAGATGTTGTTCATCGGATGAAAGTAGATCAAAGTCAGGTGCAGAAGAGATATCGATATGGTCAGAGTATAATGTAGTAGTACCCTTACGACGCCACTTGGTAGTAGATAGATCAGGGGTCTGACCGCGGGAATAACGACCATGCCTAGAGTTGGTAATACCAAACTTAGCCAGCCTGCTGGCTTCTTCTTTTTCAAATTTGGTACCGGCTTCCACAGAAGTGATTCCATTGCGTCTCCAATGTTGCAATTGATGGATTCTATTTCTAATTTTGAACTCTTCCATAATATCGGTTGAAAACTGATTCCAATCGTCAGGGTTCATCACACGGGCATACGCCTTAATCTTATTGTACATGTCCTTCTCTTCTTTGGTCCGTTTCTTGTCGATAGCGTTGTTGGCCTTATAGTTTAAAAGACCATCTTTAAGTATCAATCTCTTGCGCTCAGCTCTCATTGTCAACTTTTCGTCGTAGATACGTAAAATAAGAACTTTGAGATTGATATCTTGTTCTGATTCATCTGGTTCGAAAACCATATCTTGAATCACTTTTTCAGCGTCATCGTCAGCTTCTTCTTCAAACTCGAGACGACCTGGCATATAACGTTGAATGTCCGAACAGAGTGGACCAGAAGTTAGGATTTTTTTAGGTGCTGGTAGAGGCAATTTGGAACGAGCATCCAATCGAGTCTTTCTACGATTCAAGAACTCCGTTGTGGAAACGTCTTCGAAAGTTCGATTCAAATCTGGGATTGGATAGTATTCACTTTCCAGATAGTCTCGTTGATAGTGTTCTCCAACTTCTTCTTTAGATCTACCTCCAATATAATCGGCAATATCTTGCCAACTTCCCAATCCAAGTGATTGACATCCTTCAATGAGTGCCAATTCTTCGTCGGCACCCCAATCTGCATCAAATATCGGATATTGATGCTGTTCTATAACTCTGTATGCATGCCAAGGTTTATGATCACCGGTAGCTTCACCTCTTGAAAAACATGGAACACAGAGATCATAATCGTTACATTCGGCACACCGAATCCTTATCCGGCGTGTACAATCTGCTGAACACACGTCACAGTGGAACTTACCCATCTAATCGAATCCTTGAAATATGATGCTGTGGTGCACGGATGTTCGCGAAGATTTCAAAGTAAGCGTTTCTTGGACTGTTTCCGACTAAACCGAGGTTTTGGGTATCGTTTGCAGTGCAAAATTGGCCGGTTGATTCGTTCAGTTGTGACAGAACAAACAAACAATCAGTTCGCTTTCGATAGGTACCAATTAGACGTACTTAGCGCCAATGTAATATGCCCAATTATCGAACTGTTTTTCAACCCAGTTAGTTATAACCAGCGCGCTCGAGGGGGGAGAGGGGTAAAATGGGAAGTTGTTCGCAAGTAAGCCCAGAAAATAAGTGGCTGTAGGGAAGGCGGTGCGGTGCCGTCGGCCGTCGCGGGGCACGCCCCCCCCAGTGCTACGTTGTCCGATAAAAAAAAAAAATCAATTTGTGACTGCGGAAATTTCCTTCTCTGACCCACCCCCGCACCGCAAAGAGTTTTTTCAAGATCCACATTTACGGTGGGTGAAAAAAATCTTTTTTAACTTACATCTATCAAAGACACTTAAACCGAACACAAAGATGGGAAGAGTTAGAACCAAGACCGTCAAGAGAGCTTCGAAGGTCATCATTGAGAAGTACTACCCAAAGCTTACTTTGGACTTCGAGACCAACAAGAGAATCTGCGATGAAGTTGCCGAGATTCAATCCAAGAGACTCAGAAACAAGATTGCTGGTTACACCACCCATCTTATGAAGAGAATTCAGAACGGACCAGTTAGAGGTATCTCTTTCAAGTTGCAAGAAGAGGAGAGAGAGAGAAAGGACCAGTACGTCCCAGAGGTTTCTGCACTCGACCTTTCCAAGACCAAGGGTGTTCTCTTTGTCGACCCAGACACCGACAGTCTTATCAAGTCCCTTGGATTCAAGCTTCCTACTTCTGTCACTTCCGTTTCTTCTAACAGAGTGCCAAGAAGATACAGAAAGTAACCGCCGTCATGTCCCTGTGGGGGTTGTATGTAACCCGGGAGTAATATATTAAACTCAGAATATTCGATGTAAGAGAAGTCTCTCTTCAATGTAAATCTCTCTTGAAGAGAGATTTATATCTTTCTCATAGGCTTAACGTCTATGATCATTGTAGGTTTCCATGGTTCAAGCAGGTTTGCCATCTCAGTTAACACCTCATACTCTAACCATTCAGGTTCTGTTGCTTTGAACCGGCCTCTACCTGCCGTTGGTGACGGTGGTGGCAGTGTCAGTTCTGTCTTGTAATTCGACTCGTAGTATGTCGTCATTGTTGATTGGCTTATCCTTGCAGATGAATGGCTAGTATGGATCTCAGTATGCACATTGGTGCCAGTGTGACCGTCACTGCTATCGGTTTGTTCATTTCCAACGCCGGTGTTAAGAATGGCTCGTTTATCACCACTTTCAAACTCTTTATCGCGATCAAACCCAATCAAACGTATCCTACATGCCACTGGTGTGGCCAATCCCATATCTTTAGGAAGAGGTGTCATTGTACTACAAGAAAGAAATCCTAGTGTAAATTGAAACAAAAATAATTACCTAATTTGGAAATTAGTTCAGATATCCGCTCTTCTTGAGCCAATCCTTGACATCGTCAGAATCTCTAGAAACCCATTGAGCTTTACTCTTGACGGTCTCCAAAGCCTGTGCAAGACTCTGGTCGTATCCCTTGGTGTCCTTGTCTTTAAAGAAGGATTCAATATCCTTGTACTGTTCCTCAGTAGAGAATCCACAAGTGGACAACTTGACGACAATTCCCAACATGGAAAGTCCCGGTGGACACAATTCATACAAGGCATCCCAGTTGGCCTTCATCCATGAATAAAGTGTGACAATACCGGCTTTGTAAGTGTACAACACTTTCATTGGAACAAAGATATCTTGAGATCTGATAGTACCATCAAGAATAAGGTTCAAAGTCTTTTCAATAAGTTCGGTATCTTCGAATCTTCCAAGTGCATACAATGCACCAATCTTTTCATCCACTGATGGTGGGTTCTTGTACACAGACAACAATTGGTCCCACTCTTTCTTTCCACCATTCTTGGCAACGGCCAAGAAAACACTTTCACGCAAGTTGGCATGTAATGCATCACCGTTTCCTCCGATGTACTCGGCAAACATCTTGGTGGCTGCCTCGTACGAGGCCTTGTCACCGTTAGACAATGCAGCTCCAAACAGAAGTCCCTTCAATTGTTGGTCAATAAACGAATCGGTATCTTTAAATTCATAACCCAATTTGTGTGCCTTTTCGGAAACCAAGTCAAGAACGAGTGCAATCAATCCATTTGAAACTTCTTCACCTTCAAACATCCATGCACGCTTCACTGAGCTAATCTCAGACAAGATCTCTTCCCAAACAAACACAGAAGACTCTTCCTTCCAGCCACTGACGAGAGAAAGAAGGTTAGAAGTCTTTGATTGTCCAGAAATAGAGAGGGCACCGGCATCGGAGACAAGTCCCACTCTGTCTTCGACAGACAGTTTACCACTGCTCTGACCCAATTTGGCCCAACGTTCTGGAGTATAGTTGACACGGTAAACTCCGTTCGAGTCTGCGTTGACTTTATAAAAGTCAGTTGTATCAAGAGGAACGGTCGATTTGCGTTCGTTGAGAACAACATCGGTAACCTTATCGTTGGTCTTGATACCGAGGAACACTGGGTAAATACTTTCATCGTCAGAAGGTTTGACATCACCGGCAGTAAGGAATCTGTGCTGTTCCACTTCGATACCGTTAGAGGACTCCTTGACAGAGACCAATGGATAACCGACTTTCTCAGTCCAGACTCTCATGGTACCAGACACATCTTTACCAGAGACTTCGGCAAGTGAATCCCAAAGAGCAGAAGTGACAGCATTAGAGTATGCATGCTTCTTCAAGTAAAGAGAAACACCTTTAATGAAAGTATCTTCACCGAGCCAGTTGGCAAGCATTCTTAAAACAGAAGAACCTTTTGCGTAGGAGATGGCATCAAAGATTTGATTGATTTCATCGGCACGCTTGACAGGAACTTCGATAGGGTGAGAAGAACGTAATCCATCCAAACTGAGAGCCAATTGCAAATCCTTTTTCACGAAATTCTCCCAGATCTTCCAATCTGGATAGAAATGGTTGGAACATTTCCATGACATATAAGTAGCAAAGGACTCATTCAACCAAAGAGAGTCCCAGAAATCGATGGTACAGAAATTACCGAACCATTGGTGGGCCAATTCATGGGCAACAACTTCAGTGATGTAAAGTTTGGTGTCAAGAGGAGACTTCTTTTCATCGTAAATCAGCGCAGCCATACGGTAGGTGACCAAACCCCAGTTTTCCATAGCACCGGCACTGAAGTCATGGATGGCAACCATATCCATCTTTGGTAATGGGTACTTGATGTCAAACACTTGTTCGTAATACTCCAAGAATTTGGCAGCCAATTCGACAGCATACTGAGTCTTGGTCTCGTAACCTTTGGTAGAATAGCAACGAACTGGGACATCACGGAATTTATACTCAGATTCGACATAGACGAGATCTCCAACAACAATGGCAACCAAGTATGTCGACATTGGAGGAGTGACATTGAAAGTGACCTTCTTCTTAGTATCAGATAGAGATTCTTCCTCTTTAACGTCCATATTGGATAAGAACGTTAAGTTCTTATCACCAATGACAGAGATAGCAAACTTGGCCTTTAAGTTAGGTTCATCGAAACATGGGAAGGCTCTACGACAATCGGTTGGTTCCATCTGAGTCGTGGCAAGGTATTTAGTCTTACCGTCCTCTTCGTAGGTGGACCGATAGAAGCCCGCCATCTTATCGTTGAGCTCACCGATAAACTTAATCTTGAGGTTGACGATAGAGCCGGCTTTCAAAGTTTCTGGGAGTTTGAAAGTGGTACTTTGACTATCCTTATCGTAGGTGGTTTCGGTTGGTTCAATGATGGAACCAGAACCAGTGACCACTTTGACATCTTTCAATTCCAATTCCAAAGTGTTGAGGGTAATGAAGTCGGTGTCCTTTTCAACAGAGATATCGATTGTTTCATCACCGTCGAACTTGAAAGTCTCGAAAGATGGCTCGAATGTCAAGTAGTATTGAATTGCCTTGACGTTGTCAGGTAAGATCTGTCTTCCTTCGGTTGTTGGCATCGTTGAGTAGAAAGAAGAAAAGTTATGGGGAGGTTTAGAAATTGAGCGGAATCTCGTATTAAAAACGGTTGGCGCCGTCTGGCCATGCGGGAGAATATTTTGCCAAGCATGACGGATCGATTTAGCCGCAGCTGTTGAAGCTCGGCATAAAGGACGAAGTGACATACAAAGTGGTGGGTATGTTGGACGAAGTGTGTAGGGGGACGAAGTTTTTTTCATAATTATATACGTGTCTAGAGAGGTGGAGATGAAAACCCCCATCTATGCCTTGCCCGGCTTGTCTACCCGGTACGTTCGATTAAGTGGACTCCGCTGTCACTCTCCACAACCGGGCTTCTTTCACCGACTTGGAGTGCATATGCGGCCCTCTCGAAGCTTGGTTGCATCTCTCCGCGACCAAAATAACCTAAATCACCTCCCTTGGAGTGTGATGAACAGTCACTGGATTCTTTGGCCAACTCGGCGAAAGTCTCTTCACCTGATTCCAAAAGTTTCTCGTAGCCATGCAAGATCTCAATAGCTTCCTCTTTCGTCCGCGTGATATGGTCCTCTTTCCAAGAAGAAGGTCTTCTAGAATCTTTATGCTTCACCAGGATGTGGCTCACTCTGATCTTGGTTGGTCTATGTAAATCCTTTGATAGGTATGCCTGTAACTTATCCTCATCGGTTCCTTCCGGAGCAGTCCATTGAGACTCTCCAGTTACTTTGTTATAGTAGTACTCATGGTTGTGAGTCCGAGAAATCCGGATCGTCCAGTCCTCAGGTAGTCCGTCGTATGGGTTTGTCATAAAGATGAAAGAAAAAAAAGTATTTAAAATTGAATTTAATAAATAAATTTAACTTCTTTGCCTCACTTTATGCGACCTAAGAAAGTCCGATTAGGACTACAAAAAACCAAGTTTTATTGTCAGGTATGTGAGCGTCAATGCCTGGATGAAAATGGATTCAAATGTCATATAGAATCGGATTCTCATATCCGGAAATTACAAGCAAAGATGGCGAGTGCAGGCAATGACAGCCGACGATTGGTGGGTGAATATTCCAGGCAATTTTTAAAGGATTTCCTGGCACTGTTGAAGAAGATGCATGGAGAGAAGCCTATTGATTCGAATCGGTTCTACCAAGAGTATATACAGGACAAAGAACATATCCATTTGAACTCGACTCGTTGGAAGAGTCTTCGTTCTTTGGTTGGGTACCTGGGTTCTTCTGGTCAATGTATAGTGGATTACGATGAAGATGGAGAAAAATCTACGATAGCCATCCCCACAAAATCAGGGGGGCGAGGGACCGGGCGAGGGAGTGGGCATACTGAGGAGACTAGGAAGGAAGATCGATTATTAGAGGAGCAGATCAAGAGGGGGGAGCAGATTAAGAGAGGAGAGCAACAGAGTGGGGATCAACAGGAGGACCAACAGGACCAACTTGCCAAGGCTGCCAAGACTGCCGGCCTTCCTAAAACTGCGCCTATCAAACTATCCCTAACTAGGAAACCCACTCCACGGTTGAAAAGGTCTAACGTTTTTAAGCGTGTTTAACCCCTCAAAAAAATAAATTAAAAAATCGGGACGCGCCGCTTCCTCATTCTTCCCAAAATCGACTCCTTATAACGCGCTCAATCTCCAAATTAATTTTAATTAAACGCGCACGTAAACAATCAATTCCCAATTAGGTAAAGTGATCGAGAGGGGAGGGTCCCATACATATAGACACCATTTCCATTTTTCTTCCCCCCCCTCAACTTCTTTCTTTCTTCCACTCTCTTTAATGTCTGTCGATATCCCCAAGGCCGTCTCGCGTTCTTGTACCGAGTCATCTCCAAGACCGATGCGCCTTCCTTCACTCGCTTCACTTCTAAACTCTCCTCCACCTCCAAAGTGTGATACGAGTACCAACACGACAACGACAACTCCCAAATCAACCGCTGCATCTCGTTGTTCCTTGCCCTCGATAGATCATCTCACTACTAGCCCCTGCCGTCGTGCACGCTCTTTACCAGGTTCTGCATCCGATAACTCTACAACTTCGGTGAAATTGGGTCCAGTGACACCTGTCTCTACTAAAGTGTTACCGTTACCTCAACAACAGCAACCACATTTCTATCAGTCTACTCCATACGGTTACACTTCCACTCCTCCATTATATGCGAATGCTCCACCTCAGTTTAATATCTACCGTCGTCAGTCGATGCCCGCTCAGTCTCAGTTACCAACTCCGCAACGTACTCAGTCTCAGATCAAACCAAATCAGTCTCCTGCTACTACAGACTCTTCTCCAACGGTGAAAAGAAAGCATGCAGAACAAAAGAAGTATGCATTCATCTCTCATAATCAAGCTACTTTCCTTTCCTCCGAACCTGATATCGACAATGCACGTCTGGCACGTCGCAAGCGTCGTAGAACTTCTCCTACTGAATTGGCAATCTTGAAAGAAGAGTTTAAGAAAGGTGCTACTCCAAATAGAGCTCGCAGAAAGGAGATAGCATCCAAAGTTGACATGACTGAAAAAGCAGTTCAAATCTGGTTCCAAAATCGTCGTCAAGCACTTCGTAAAAAGAAGGCTGTTTTATTCAAGCGTGAAGAATCGGAATCTTCTGATATTGATACAGATTCTGCAAAGACTTCTCCAACAAACTCTCCAGTTAAATCCAATTCGATCACTTGTTCATCTTCTTCTCCGGCTAGAAGAGTCTTGGGACCATCTACTAACTTACCACCAAAGGGAGTGTTTGTCACACCTTCTAAATCTCAAGCTGATGTCTCCATTAATAACGGATCACCAAGTAATCCATTGACTTTCAAATTCAGATCAACAGATTTCTTCATG
Organism: Xiuguozyma insectalens; assembly: GCA_030574155.1. Lineage (NCBI taxonomy): Eukaryota > Fungi > Ascomycota > Pichiomycetes > Pichiales > Pichiaceae > Xiuguozyma > Xiuguozyma insectalens. The sequence continues at coordinate 82,366 of JAJMEL010000026.1, read as the reverse complement.
ATGAACCCTCAACAGTCTGGATCTCGCCGTCAAAAGCCTACTACAGTGTTGAAAGATAAGACTAACATTGTTAACAATTTGCCAAGATCTGAAAAGGTCAAGACAAACTAACGGTAGGAGCGATAGCGACTAACGGTAGGACCGATAGCGACTGCCATTATATTCTGCCTTCTAGCAGCTTGCAGCTGCACCGCTTTTTTCTATTGGCTCGCTGCGCGAGGGCTATTGTTTGTACAAATAGATGATATATGATATACTACTTTGCCTCTATATGTATTTGAGGTAATCTTATTCTTCATACTCTTTGGAAATGACTTTGATGGAGCTTGTCTCTAAAAAAATATTCGGCGTACGGGTGTGAACTAATTCTTCTCATCAAGGGTTTCGAAACTCCGTTACAATTACTGTTTGACCTTTAAACTCATCAAATAGGTGTTACATGGCTTGTAAATCGACATATAAGGTCCACAAGCATTGTTGAAGCCAAGTAGAGATTGGATAATATATTAGATCCAGTAAGGAATTCAATTGAGCTTTAGAAGCCACATGAAAAATCTGAAACATAGTACTTCGACTAGATACGACGACTTCGATGGTTGATTGCAACAATACACAGTTACACAGAAGGGTCCGGAAACAGCGGGGTACCTGGCGTGTGCATTATAGACAAGGTATTTCTTTTTTTTTTGCTAAAATTGGAAGTATTTGTAAACATGAAACCTTTGCGTGAGGGCAAATAATAGATTAAGGGGTAAATCTGGGAGATGCCCATTTTCATAACGTCGTTTGACCATGAATGTGTGTTCTGGTATAAGCAAATCATATCTGGAGATTATACAAGGAATAAACACTCCAATTGTCTCTTATATAGCATGTCCACATCCATGTAGCCTGAAAGTCTAGCCACAGAATACGAACACCAAATTGATGTACAAAAGAAAAAAAAAAAAAAAGAAACGACTTAATTGATCAAACTAATTGGTGACGTGCATATCAAATCCAGGCATGATACGATGCCCTCGGATTCAGAAGATGGCCCCACAAACTCTGATATGGTGAAATTATGATCACCATGATCAATATCATTGCCAATTAATCAGTGATGACTCCGTGGTGAATGATCAGACGTGTATACATGGTTCAGCCGCGCGTATATAGAATAATGGCATATAATTGACAGCTGCAATTGATCTCGGAGATCCACATGAAACACACAAATATTTACGGATATCGAGTATGCATGAAGTCATCCATTTACGGAAGTGCATTGTTTGTTAGATACGCGAAGGAAATGGTATAAAAAGGGGGGGAAGTAACCCCCTCCCCCAAATGTAATATCTCTCTATTAAATATGAACAAAAATCTTGAAAGCGAAATCATTAAACCTTTATTAGAGAACTCGTGGTTCCATAAATATGGGGATTTTATCCGCATAGATCGTGATCTTTTCATGGAAGCTCAAGATAATGATCCTACCTTGGACTTGGAAAACATCGACTGGCAATTGTATGTATTTGGTTACCGTCTCTTCTACATTGACCAAGACCTCATGGTGTTTCATAAAACATCTGAACATAATGGCCGTCAAGAAGATACGAATTTCGTGAGGGACAGCAAATCCCGCCGTGAAATGGATGCTGAGCTTGGTACTTCAAAGTTCAGTTCCTACATTCGTCATACTCAAGCATTGGAATCGAGAATCAGCTATAGACTCGCGGAGGAGGTCAAAATATTCAAGGAACAGATTGTTCAGGAGATCTATAGGTTGTATTTGGAGACCAATGATTCGTATCAAGCTATTGCAGCAGAGTTGATTATGGAGCCTAGTTCTGTTGAAGAACATATCAGACATGGTTTGGAGTCTGGTATATTGTTCGAACCAAGTCATAGGAGACGTAGAGATAAGTTTAATCCTTCACAAATTGATCGAATTATTAGATTATGTCTGAAGGGTGACAGTGTGGAGACAATTAGCAGGTATTTCTTCACTGAAGAATCCATAATCGCTTTCTATGTCAACAAAGCAATCGATGACAAGATACTCATTCCAAATCAAACAATCGAAGACCTTTAGATTTGGATCTTCATATCGTCGAATAACCTGGTATATTGAAATTATATAGTATATGCAATAATAGTTCTTTGTTAAATTGTATCGTCTTGCCCTTGGACAATCCTAAGAACACTTAAAGTTAGTGGATATCCTTGTGGTCCAACACCCATAGATCTAGCCATCTATTTCAATGTTTCAGTTAATCACTCTTGCTCGGCCTAGAACGTATTTGGCCAATTCATGTTGGGTGGCTCAACAATTTGGTTCGACTGTAACAATAGCTTGGATCGATACAGTATTTCTTTTGTTTTCTAAAAATGGAAGTATTCGCGTGCTATTAAACGTAGATGAGGGGCAAAACAATAGAATGAATTCAATCCAGGGTGATGCATTTTTTGACACGATAACCTCCCTTGATTAAACATAGGCGACAATCTTTGTATGGAAACTCTGGAAAATGATATATTGAGCAATGCTCTCAATTGCCCTCAACGTTCTGTTGAAGGCTGGGTTAATATTTACATAGCTTCGAAATCCAGCCACAAAATACTAACACTAATTAAATTGATGTACAGAACAAAAAAAAAAAGAAACGACTCAATTGATTGACCTAACGGGTGACCCGCATATCAAACGCATATCTAATACAATGCTCCGTGGCTGGAAGATCCTCCCACAAACATAGAAACGTCGATATGGTGGAATCATAGACTATAGTAGTCAGTGCCATTACCAATGAATCAGTGATGACTCAGTGCTTCAGCCTCACATTCATGATTCAGCCGTACTTTCAATACAATAGCGTCTGATTGACAGAAATTGAGTTCAGGGATCCATATGAAACACGCAAACGTTTACGGATTCTAGATATGCATGCAGACATCTATTTATGGAAGTGCATTGTTTGTACAGGAAGGGAAATGGTATAAAAGGGCGGGAAAGTGCCCCTTCCCCCACAGTCTCTCCTCCTCTTTCTTCCAAACATGGCCAACTATCTTGAAAACATTGAATCTCTATTGAAGAACCAGTGGTTTCATAAATCTGGGGATGAGTTACGTATTGATTGTAATATGTTCATGGAAGACAAAGAAAAGGATCCTACCTTGGACTTGGACGACATCAAACTCCAATTGCATGAATTTGGCTACCATCTTATCTCCAACGACGAAAAGAGCATGATTTTTGGTAAACCATCTGAATGCAAAGATCGTCTAGAAAAGAGCATTTCCGACAAGACAATTACGGAAGAAACTGTTCAAGAGATGTATAGGTTGTATTTGGAGACTGAATATACATATCCAGATATTGCGAGGAAATTAAGCATCTCCACCAGGTCTGTTGACAAATACGTCAAAATTGGTTTTGAGTCCGGAAGATTAGTCCAGCCAGATCATAGGAAACAAACATCTGGCAAGAAGTTGGACTCTTCAAAAACCGACAATATCATTCAATTGTATCGCGATGACATGAGTAGTATGAAGAAGATTAGCGAATTTTTAGGTATTGGAAAATCAACAGTCTCTTTGTATGTCAACAAAGCAATCAATGAAGGGAAACTCGACCGGAAGCAAGCTGGTTCTGGAAAGCCTGCATCTCCAGAGACAATCAAGGAAATACGCAAGTTGCTTGCCGATGGTCTTTCCAAAAAAAAGATCGCCAAAGCTTTGCATACGTCTTATGCAGTTATCACCAAGTATGCTGTTGATGTTCCCACACCAGCCACACGTGGAAATCGTGGTTTATCTCCGGAAATGCACCAAAAGATCCTTGACTACTATGTAGAAGGTATGGAGCAACAGGATATTGCAAATAAGCTGAAATTGGATTATTCTACTGTGAAGAGACATATCAAGGAAGCAATCAAAGATGATACCATCAATAGGAGTCCCAAACAAGCACATTCCAGAACAAGAGTCATTCGGCAACGTCTTGGTTCATCGACTAGAACACATGTCAACCGTCGTTCTCAACAGATTGAAAGCCAACGGTCTGGCCAGCCTACTCTCATGCAAGCCATGCAGAATTCCAGAACTCGGGCACAGCAACAAACTGATGAAGACTCTTAGGTTTGGATCTTAGAGACCGATCTTCATTCCATTGAATAACCTCTAGTAGGTTGTATTGAAACTGTATCGTATTTGCGAATTTGCATAAATAATAGTTCTTTGTTAAAAATGTGTAGTAGAGTATAGAGATGACGTTGTAATACTTTGACCTTTCCTCATATGTGACGTAAGTACTACCTTGCTATTGTGTGTTGACTATAGGCGCGGCAACGCGGTGGTAAAGGGGGTAAATCCTATTACTCCTAAGAAGAATGTGTGATCACTTGGAATTTGAGTACATACTCCGGGAGACATCCCTACATATTATAGACGCTATCTAGAATAGTATCAACCCACTGGCACCTTCAGTTGAATTGACCATGAATTCAATAATGGAATTGCTCTTCTTGTTGGTCAATGCATCCAATTCTGACACGGAATAGGCAAAAAAATGAATGTAGGGTTGCTAGAGTTATGCTAGTGTTGGTATTGATCGGGAATGGAAACAGTCGGGTGCTGTGGATAAATGAGGGAATGCTGATGATGTGACAGAGAAGTTAGCAATAGGAGGCTGTGGACGAATCCTTGGAATCTAAGGTTTTCTTATATTGTGCTCTTCTCACCTTGTGATCAGTCTGTAATATGATCATGATTCGCATCGTCAATACCTGATTGGGAACAGTGACGAGACAAGTACAAGGTTGTTGTATAGGACAAAATATACAGAAGGTGTATTTTTCCTATATGAAGTACGTAGATAGGAAACCTCCTAGATCCGCGACCACCAACCACTCATATGTTAGTGGGATCATACTCGTATTGCCGAGTGAGTATCCAGGTTACACAAAGCTAACTATAATTGCTATGAGAGGTCGTTTAAACAAATTGATATACTACGCCAAACTATATCATCGATACTCCGATAACTACTTTAGATAGTCGTAGCTCCGACAGGGATTCAAATACTGAAGAATTTCTTTAGGTGCCTGATATAGAAAAAAGCTTATTAAATTTAATTTAATGAAAATAAACTCATTCAGCAATCTCCTCGCTAGCTCAGTCGGTAGAGCGTTCGGCTTTTACGTTTCAATTTCAAGAAGTCGACCGAACGGTCGCGGGTTCAAGCCCCGCGTGGGGAGTCTCGCTTACTTTTTTGGCTTCTACAGCATCTACAACGACTCTATGACCATATATAGATCGATTTGAGCGATATACAAGCCATATAGTAACTCTTTGACGAGTTTTAAGGTCAAAAAGTAATTGTCGTAACCTAATTTCGAAACCTTTGATATGAAAAATAATTATTCACACCCCTACACCGGGTTCTGCCCCGCGTGGGGAGTCTCGCTTACTTTTTTGGCTTCTACAGCATCTACAACGACTCTATGACCATATATAGATCGATTTGAGCGATATACAAGCCATATAGTAACTCTTTGACGAGTTTTAAGGTCAAAAAGTAATTGTTGTTTTAAAAAAAAACTTAGGGTGACTGAGCTAGTCCCTCCAGGACTAGCTCAGAATCGATGTTTGAGGCTATATGTAACTAAATTCGTGTTAACTCCTTAAAGGATTCATTTTTTTTGACTTTAATTTTTTTGAAACAAAAAAGAACCTATACAGCTCTAGGTCTGTTTGGATACCATGCTTTAACATAGCATTTACCTTCATCCTCGCTGCTATGAGTGTTGTCCATTCCATCGTTACCGATTCTGCCATGCTTGATTTCATGGAAAATGTGTAGACCTTCTGAAAGGATGTTTAGACCTGCGTTTGTGTCACAGTTGTATTCTGCAAAACATGTTCCACAACAGACATTCTCTCCAGCGCCAACACCATTCTTCTGGTAACAGATAGAACAGTACTGTGAAGTAAATTTCTCAGAAATGGAGACAACATATGATGGACGTTCATAATGGTTCAATTTCTCAATCAAGAGATTCATAAAACCAGGGAAATCTGCGTATTTCATCTGGGTCGCAACTCTGTTTGAAAAAGCGCCATCACGGATAATCATTGGAGGTAGAATGATGCAATCATAGTGGGACAACAGGAAATCGACAATAATCTCATGCTTTTTGTGAACAAGAGCAGAAAGTTTACGTTTGGTGGTTTGGAATCTCTGTTCACAGATAAACTTCTCCAGGATGGTCTTTGCCTCTTTTTTGTCCTCCTCAATCTTTGTCAATTCAAGGATAAACACCTTAAGCATATCTGTGATATCACTTTCGAAGTGCCAAACTCTACCACGATTATCCACAACTGTGCAAAAACTACGGAGACCAGGATCGATTGCAGCAACTGACATAGTATCAGACAGTTTCTCTTTCAGTGGGACTTCGGTGGTAACCTTTAACACAATGGAGTTAGTCTCAGAGAGCTCCAAGAAGGCACCATAAGGTATTTCTTGTAAATCCTTTTTGAAGAAAGGCTCCAATATTGGGCACATTGGAAGATGAGGAGTAGTAACAGGTGGGATTTTCCAAACATCATCTCCAGCTTCATGATACATTTCACGGAATTCTTCAACACCAAGGCGTTTGAATTCCATTGGCAGGTCACCTAAAGGATCGTACTTCGTAGTAAATTCCAACACATTAGCTTCATTGAATTCACCTTCTGTTGAACAGAATTCATTAATATCGTTCAATAGTGTCAGGAATGCGCGTGACCAATCGATTAACTGGGGTGTGTGGCGCTTGTCCACAAGAGACACTCCATCCACTTCACGAGTTTCCGAATAGGTTGTTGGAATTGTAGCATCATTTGGAATAGAAGTCTTTCTCCAATCGTTCAAGATGTCAAACATATCCCTACATCTTTCCTGAACTTTAGCTTTTTCCATACCAATGCTTTCTCTAGAGTATCGAACGCTATTTCCTAGATACCCAATTACTTCTGAACCTGTGAAACCAGGATAATCCAACATGTCCTCGTTCTGTGCAACACTACCAAGTATCAACTCTGTGTAGTTGTGCCAGAATGGCATAAAAGGAGATGGTTCCTTTCTGAAGAGATCTCCAATATAGTTGAACATGATACAAAACTGGAAGTTGATGAAGAAAAGAATGAATAAAAGGGTAGAAATGGCCTCCTTTTATAGTTCTCCACACACCAAGGCAATGAAGCCATTTTATTGGGTAGACTCACTCTGATGCAAATGTGATATGTCAAAATAGTTTTGATAAAGAATTTACCTAATAGGGAATCCCTTTGGGGGCCTAGGCCCTCTAAAAAATGTAGCTACTAAAAAATCCTGGATTCCAAGGATTTAGTGCCAAACAAGATTCGTGTGATATTATGTCCGACAATCACCGTTACAAGTTAGTTACAAGATGAATGCTTAGAGACTAAATGTTACTATACAGCCTTGAGTCTAGCTATGAAAGAAAGAAGAAAACTACACCGAGTAAAGATAGTAGACACTAGTAAGGTATGCCCTCGCGCAGCGAGCCAATAAAAAAGCGGTGCAGCTGCAAGCTGCTAGAGGGGAGAAGGTCCATTATGGTGCACAGGTGGCAACCTCCCCAAAAAATAAATTGTGGCCACGTGACACACCATCCCCTACTTTGAAGCGAAATCCAACCTTAGGGGGAATTACATTACCCGCAAAAATTTTTGGTACATCAAAACTTTTCACTTTCTTCATCGAAGTATTACAAGCTATGTCTTCATTCAAAGTTAGCCAAGAAGGTGAGTTCTCTCACATTTTACGTTTGATGAACACCAACGTTGATGGTCGTATCAAGATCGTTTACGCTTTGACCACCATTAGAGGTGTTGGACGTCGTTACGCTAACCTCGTGTGCAAGAAGGCCGATGTGCCTTTGTCCAAGCGTGCTGGTGAGCTCACCCAAGAAGAATTGGAGAGAGTTGTTGTCATCATGCAACACCCAACTGATTACAAAGTTCCAGCATGGTTTTTGAACAGACAAAAGGACCAAACCGACGGTAAGGACTACCACGTTCTTGCTAACAACCTTGAGTCCAAGCTCAGAGATGATTTGGAGAGATTAAAGAAGATGAGAGCACACCGTGGTCTTAGACACTCTTGGCACTTGAGAGTCAGAGGACAGCACACCAAGACTACTGGTAGAAGAGGTAAGATCTCTAGTGCTTAATCGGCGGATTTAGTTTCATAAATAATACTACTACTATAAGAAATGTGTAGGAACTTTTTTTATCTATTTACAAGCGTTCTTGGCAAAGTACTCAAATGCACCTTTCTCGATGTAGATCCGATGTGCCTTGAGCAAATCTTTAACTTCAACGTCAGATTTATCCATGACACGAAGATGAGAACTTGGATACCGAAGAACTGCCTCTCTCAATTTGGCAGCTTTCAAGTAATCGGTTGGAATGAAAAGAGCATTAAGTTTTGAACCCAACTCATGATGTTTAACGAATCTATCAATGGCATGGAAATCGTTGGTACAGATTTCAAGACTTCCAGAGTCTCCTGGTGCCAACTTTGATGAACCATCTTCACCCACTATATAGAGATGGCCCTTATTATATGCATCACTAAGAGCGACTCTATATGCAAGTCTGTACTCTTTCAAAGGAATAGTTGACGAGAAATCGTTTGGTGCATTTCTAGCCAATGCCTGTGCACCTCTGTATCTGATCGGAGAGTTGGCATCACCAACACGAGCTCTACCAGAACCTTTTTGTTTCATTAGTTTTCTTCTTGAAAACTTGTGTTCAGAACGACCCGGTGGGTTCGATGCACCAACTCTACGGTTGTCAAGTTCCATGACAACTGCCAACCAAAGGATGTCTCTTCTAAGTGGTGCTTGAAGTAATGAAGTATGAACAGGGAAGACACCATGAGGTTCCAAAGATGGGAATGATCTGAGCGTAGCTAATGTATATGGAGCAGGCTTCTCAGCGTTTGGGAAGGCCTTCACTGCCGTAGCCAGACCTCTTGCTAACGGTCTGAAGAGCATCGTTAGTTTGAGTGAAAATGAGAAATGAGAAATGAAAAGTGAAAAATGAAAAATGAAAAATGAAAAATTAGCCTCGATCTCTGGTGTATGGATGCAAATATCGGAATTTTTCACTTTGGCGCCGCTCCGTCCTTTCTATAGCCGCTTAGACACATATTCGGTTGGGGTGCAACTGTGACCTGCATATAAGGTATCAATCACCAAAACTAGTTAGTCAAGTAGTAAATTGTTCATTCCAATCATAAATTTCTCTTTGACAAACTTATATCACTTTTAGCCTACCTGATCGTCCCACGTGGCTCAGGAAGATCGTCCCAATTAGGAAGCGGCTACTCCTCAACCAACTGTCAGCGTCCCAAAGTGTAGGTAGAATCATACCTAGATATGCGTGACTGTCCGAAGTATTGATTTCATTGTCGCATCGTCTGACGCTGATTGTGTAACCCTATTGCGTAACCCTATAAAAATTCCACTATCATCGTAATCCTTAAAACGGTAAGGAGAAAAAAAAAGGTATCCAATTAAAGGTGATATGGTTCTTTTGCGTACATGACGGATATAGAAGACCAGGCAGAATATAGAAGGAAGCAGGGTGCTGGTCTGGGAAATAATGACAATGCGATCATGATGGCAGGCTATATGGAAGGGAAGGAGCAACCAGGGAAGTCACAGCAATCACAACCAACTACCCCCAGTCGAATACCAAACACTGATACAGATTCCAACGTTCAATACCGAAGATTACCGTCAGATTTCATCAAATGTGATAGAGAAGATCTAATCACGATCGTTGCTAGAATGCTTGTATCGTTGATCCAGATTAATGACAAGCAATCAACATCACAACTACAATACATCGAGCATGAAAGTCTTACTCGATTCCATTCACGATCTCCACCTGGAATTTCAGTTTATCAATATCTATCAAGATTGGCCAGGTATTCATCACTAGAGCCGTGTGTTATCATCACGGCGGTCTACTACATCGATTTATTGACCCTTTGCTACCCAGTGTTTGCACTCAATTCTTTAACCATTCACAGATTCTTACTAACGGCAACAACCGTTGGATCTAAATCGTTATGCGATTCGTTCTGTTCCAACCATCACTATGCGAAAGTCGGTGGTGTCAACAGTATGGAATTGGATCTATTAGAGGCGGAGTTTCTTAATAAAGTTGGTTACAGGGTGGTTCCAAGAGATTTCAATACAGATATGGGTGAACGTCGAAGTTCAACAGGTACATTAGACTCTGAGACTAAAGCTGCAGTTACTGCAGCTGCTACCGCAGCTGCTACCGCAGCTGCTACTGCCACTTCATCTGTCATCAGTAACTCTCGAGTCAACACTCACGCTAATCATACCTGTGGTATTGCATGTGCGGCAGATGTTCTATTTTTATACTATCGTCGGATGGTGATGCTAGTAGGCGGGATGCAACCAGGAGGAGAGAATCGGAATACTGTCCCCATTGGGTTCAATGATAACATCGTCTACTATCTAGGTGATGACGACGCTGATAGTACAAAGGGAGATGCACAGGGCACGTCAGAGTATCCACAGAAGGCTGTGACTACTCAATACTATGACGATGGGTATGTGGATTCGTCGACAGACTACGATTCATCGAATGATGCGGAGGACGATATCGACGATAGGTACTCGCGCAAGAGGGTTGGAGAGGAAGAGAACCGTGGTGATATCAAAGCTCCTCGGTACTGAGGTTTTTACTCCGCTCCACTAAACATTTCTTTTTTTTTCACCGCCCAGCCGCTACTACCCCGCACATAGTAACCGTAACGTAACCTGCATATATATTCTAGCATAGAGAGGAAATCACGTTGGATAATAGATAACACTAGAAAAATGAACAATGTAACTGAGCAGGAAGATGCCGTGAAATTGGCTGGGTACAAGCAGCTTGACGTGTTATTCAACGATAACAAAGATCTATTGATCGGTCCTAACAATCTGTTGCAACGTGATAAGATCGAGGATGTCAGATTGTACGAGAAATTGGTTTACGATAAGGAGGAGCTGGACGCTTTAAAGAATGATCGTCTACATATCCACTTGGTGAACAATGAGTCGAAGAACACATCAGAAGAACCATTGTCAAACCACCTAGTTGGTTTCATCACTCTGGGTAAACTACTCACTTCTCACATGAATGTTGTCCATGGTGGAGCATTGGCTACATTGATTGACGAATTCTTTGTTAAAGTAGCATTACCGTTGACACCGGATGGATTTGCTGTCACTGCCAACTTGGAAGTCAAGTATATTCAGCCAGTGAAATTCCAGCCTGAAGATCGTACCATGTGCGTCTTATTAGAGTGTTTTGTCGATGCCAAGAAAGAGAATCGTAAATTCAGAGTTCACGGTTATCTTCGTAACATAACCACGGGCCAAGTCTACTGTCAGGGCAATTTATTGGTCGTTGTGCCAAGAAGCAGTTTAAAATAACTATTGTCCTTTCAATTTATATTTCAATTCTATCAACCCCTTACCTCATCTCAAAATTCATTAACTGAATTTCTTCACTATCCTCTCTTCCTCAAAAATGTTACCAATATTGGGATATTCTCAGATGGTACGACATAGCATTGCTCGGTATCCTATGTACCGATTCTGTGCCAGTCGATTACCGGTGTCTGCTGGTTTGGTGCGGTATTCGGCGGGCTTTGCAAACTTCTCCACGGGGTATGATCATCGTTGGCCCGTTAGACCTACCTTATATCGCAAGCCTGTGACTAGCTTTGCGCGCTCTTTCAGTGTATCACAGAAACTTGTACAACTTATTGACTCTGCACAACGGCAATTCGATAAATTGAAGTGGAAATTGAAACGATCCAAGAGACCTTTCAATACCGACGATTTCAGTGCATTCATTTCATGGCTTGTGGTTGGTAATTTGGCATTGATTTTCCTGGCAACGACATTCTTTTTCTCATTGTTACTGTTCACATTGAACACAGTGTTGGCACAAGAGCTTGTTGCCGAATGGATCGGTAAATTGATCACTAAAAACTCTAATCTAACAGTCACTTTTGAGAGTGCCATAGTACCCGATTGGAAAGATGGTAAGATTCAATTCAAGAACTGTGGAGTGAGTAGACGTCCAAAGAAGAAAGAGAGTTTCAAGAAACGTGGGAACAAAGAAGCTGACGAGGTGGAAGATGCCGTTGATGATGGTAACTATACACAGTTTGACCTTACTGTGGAGGAGATCAACTTGTCACTCTCGCTAAAGAAATGGTTGGATGGTAGAGGTATTATCGATCAGATGTCAGGTAAAGGTATTCGAGGAGTCGTTGATAGAACTCACGTTTATTGGAAAGAAGGTGATAAGGCCACCAATTATAAGAATGTGTCGCAACCGGGAGATTGGGAGATTGATAACGTTCATGTGGATGACGTTTTGATTACGATGTTGAACGGAGGAGGTTTTAGACCGTTCACAGTCTCTGTGTATCAGAGTGAACTACCAGTGTTACGGAAAAATTGGCTGATGTTGGATATTATGAATGCCAGGCAGATGAGTGGCAGCTATGATGGTTCTCTTTTTACGGTGAACAGATTGCATAGATTAGATAACTTCAGTGAGGAGAAGAAGATTGACAGTGAAGTGAATGCACACCTTGGTCGTGATAAGTACAAAGAGCTCGATCTCATGGATGATACACATTTCAGTCGTGTGACAAGATTCCGTGTCGATAACTTGAAAATAGAACATTTGAATCGAGGTATGGAAGGACCGTTTGGATGGATTCAAAAGGGCACTGTCGATATGATTGCCGATGTTATCGTTCCTAGGAAGAATGCATCAGTGAATGAAATCTCTATTGATGAGATGATTCGATACTACAGCAAGAATTTACAATCACAAAGTGGTAATTCATCGAACAAACCTGCAGACATGAGTAATCTATTCATTATGGATTTCTACATGCGGCTGAAAAATCCAAGGGCCAGTGTTCCATTATTTTCAGACGATCTCTCGTATGTGAACAGTGCATTGATCCGCCCGATTGTTGCCTACATTAACAGCAATCAAACTTTTATCCCGATTCGTTGCCGTGTTTACAAAGATTTATCCGATTTCGATGGTGCATGGACCGTTTATGATTCTTTGCTAATGGATGACCTTTCCGTTGGCGTTTACGACTCTCTTTCCGAATACGTTAGTAACGAAGAGTATACCAATGAAAGAATGAGAAAGTTTGGATTTTGGACTTTACAATTCATTCTACAATTGATCTTGGGAAGTCTTAGCAACCTATAGAGGACAATTAGCCTCCTTTCCATACATGCTAGTCGGAATTCCACAAATAGTGCATTGTGCTCACTCCTTCCATAATAATTATTTTACATAAAGGGGAGTTTCAAGAGAGGTACGAGACAAGATTGTACTGCATCTATCCATCCAGCCGCAAGAAGACAAGAAGCAAAAGAAAAAAAAGAAACTAACTATACAATTTAATGATCAAGAAAAGAAAAAGAAACGAGCCTGATGACGCAGTGCATGCGGAGAGTTTGAAAGAAAAAAAAAAACATCACCAGCCGTCACATGTGGAGCTTTCCATGTCTTTACTGTAGATTTCGTCTGCAAGAATAGCCATTAGGAGGGGAAAAATGATATACAACAATCGATAGAACAAGCCAGATTGTATGTTGTGTCGAATTTTAACGAGGCTGTACTAAATGCTGTTTTTTTTTTTACGACGTTCGTAGTTCAACAAATAAATTCCATGCATCAAGTGATAAATTAGACAGACAAACAAGAAAAAAAAACAAATGACACCCAAACAAAAAAAAAACAAAGTCTCTCAGGGTTATATGGCTTTTCTCGTTTCTTTTGTTTTTTTTTTCTTGACTGCTAATGTTTCATCCCACAGTAGCACTCTCCGTGTATGTGTGTAGTATCTACTGTGTAGTTTGTAGTGTGGCATGCCAATCCTCGGCTATGTACGCGCTACAGCACCATTCTCGGTGCACATATCCGGAATCCAATTCCCACACAAAATACGACTAATTAAGTCAGCAACTGGGTCGTTTCTTTTTTGCCATTACTGAATTTGAAACTTAGTGCGTTACTTTTAAAGCATACTGCATGGACCAATGCCATTTTATATGATCAACCTAGCATAGCGAGACTTAACCTTTTAAAGTTTCGAGAACTGGTGCGTATGGGTTTTTTTTCGCTTGACGCATTACCGCATTTCACACTGATTCGATCCGTTCATAGCCTTAAATGAAGCCAGATGCCAATGATAATCAGTTACCATCAATGTTATCGGCTGAGGCCGCAAATGCTAATTCCATGACAGTTGAAACAGTGGCAGAAACTTTCTATTCCAATCAAGACAGATCTCTTCCTACACAATTTCAGCATTTAACTCCATTAACAGGGGATAATTCAAAGGGCTATTTAACCTCAACCGGTCAGAACATCGCGTCCTCTACTTCATCTGTTGATACACACTCTGGGATGTATACCGTTCACCAATCTGCAACGGGGTTACCCACGAGAATGGACGATCTTGGAACGGCTCAACCTCTGCAAGCACCCAAAGTTGGTTCGTACCTCCCCTCTTTCCAACCTACAGTGACTGGGGCTCCATTGAAAAGGTTACTACCACATACAATGACATTGTCGTCGTCATCGACATCGAATTCCACGTCTAGGCCTCCAGCCCCACCTGTCAGTCCAGACAATCCAACCATTTCACCTCTTGCTTATAGATTGTCTCAATGCATGCCGATGCCACCGTTACAAGAACAGCAACCTTCAACTGAATCAATGAAAGTTCAGAGACCGAAACGATCCAAACGTAGGTCTAAATTCACCAAAGAGCAGGACGATGCTATCATCTCCATGAAAAACAATGGATATTCTTGGGTTGAAATAGCTGACGCTGTCGGCGTTGGATCGTTTTTGGCTGCTAGGAACAGATACCAAGTGCTTCTTGGACAACAAGGTGGTGGCAACTCTGAGTGTGGACCTCAGGATGTCTTGGATCTAAAAGATATACTCGACGAAGGTGAACTTCATAAGTTGGAATATATCTCTAAAGAGTTTGCATTGGCTACAGGTAAAAGAAGAACTCCAAAGGAGATCCGTGAGATGTTACGATACTCCTTCTGGATAGATCCAGGATTCTTTGGCACTCATGAGAAGTATTTGAAACAGTTGGAGGCTGCTCAAGGTGTCACGTCTGAAGATCTCACAACTCGTCCTCAGGTATCTCCAATACATCAACTGACATCTCACTCTGCACCACAAATCTTGCAGTCTCCTAGCATATCGCATCCAATCCATCCTGTTCCTCTAACAGACCATGACCAAACACAGCTACCAATAATCAATCAACATAACGTTGCAGGCTCCTCGCCGAAGTTGCAACCAGTCGGTTCTCAGTTTTTGCCACCTCCTCCACCGCTTCCGATCCAAACATATCAAAGCATGATGGTGCAACCACAACAACAAACTCCACAGCAACAACAACCACCTTACCAACCACCACCTCCATACATTCAACAACTTTGGAGTCCCCCGCCAATCGGCTCCCCATACTATTCGAACGATTCTGTCCAGCAGAGACAGCAGTATCTCATGTATACTATTCCACAGCCATACTATCAACCATGGTATCCATCATATGTTGGCATTTCTCCGGAGTCACCAATGCCACCTGGTCCATCATTAGCTGGTCCAATACCTGCCCCAACGGCATCAGGACCCCCACCTCCACCTCAACAGATACAATCGATACCTGGTCCAATCGCCTTTCCTACAATGTCCTCATTTGGTGAAGTGTCGCCAATTCAACTCCAATCGGGTCAACTCCAATCGGGTCCTGCACCGCTACCACCCCAGTTTGCTGATAAATCTACATTGGCAATCCCTGGGCCGACTTCTGCTACAATGTACGGATCCACTGGATCAACCATGTCAAGCATATCCTCCTCTCAAGGTTATAACAACTTGTCCTCCAACAAAGGCAACTCACGATCCTCGGATCTGCCTTGAAGCGTTGATATTTGATAGTATCCCGCTTCCCCCCAATTCGGACATAATTACCTAATCGAGACAGCTTTTGGTTTTTTTATTGCAACCCCGGGGGTCCCACCCATATTTCAGCATCTATGTATTCCTAAACCTACATTGTAATGCGACAACGACAACTGATCGTGCTATAATAAGTTCATCATCATGTATATCTTAACTTCATTCCAAATACAGCTAGTTCTATAATACAATAACCATGTACCATTTATATTTCTGGTCTTCTGTCGTCGGACCCCACATTTAAAACCCGCCTCATCTTCTATTTACTTTTTCAAGTAATTAATTTAGCGCAGCACCCCACCCATCTTTAACACACACACACACACAAATATTTTTTTTATCAGTTTATCACCACTACCTTCTTTCTCTCGTTTCATCTTTTCAATTGGTTACCCTAACTCGAAGCAATGCATGCCTTTGTCACCTTGCTTCTAAACCCAGAGTACCTGCCAGGTACTTTGGCATTGGCTCAATCCATCCGTGATACCGGGTCTATTGTTCCGATAGTGTTACTATACTCCAAGTCTGGTTTAACTCCAGAGATTATCAAACTATTGGAAGATAGCGGCTATTTTTCAAGACTATTGAACGTCGATAACGATATCATTGTCTCTCACAATGAGTTCGAGTTGAAAGAGTTGTTGAAAAGAGGAGAATTGGACAGAACTTTAACCAAGTTGAACTGTTGGAGGCTTATCGAATATGAGAGTCTCGTCTATCTTGACTCGGATATGATTCTCGTTAAGAATATTGATGACCTCTTTGAAAGAGAAGTGTCCGAATATGAGATTGTCGCTGCTCCTGATGTCGGTTGGCCCGACTGCTTCAATTCCGGACTTTTCCTTCTTAAACCAAGTCTGTCCGTCTTTAAACAATTGAAGAATTTCGCAGAGACTGTTGACTCGTTTGATGGTTCCGACCAAGGTTTACTCAATGAATTCTTCCAATTGACCGGCCCTCAACAATCCTCATGGACAAGATTACCATTCGGTTACAACTGTACATTGAGTTCCAACTATGAGTACGTTCCTGCATTGGTTCGGTTTCAATCTCAGTTGAGAATCATTCATTTCATCGGTTCTCAAAAGCCTTGGACTAATCGTATTCTTTCCTATAATGCCAACTATTACAAGTTGGACCTTAATGGAACTGGTCAACTTGTGAACTTCTTTGAATTGTGGTGGTCTCATTTCGATAAGATTGTCATTGACGGTTTGAACTCTGTTGAATTACTTGCAATTTCCGGTCATTTACAACCAAGACCTGACCTTAAGCCACCTACTGTAACTGAAGAGCCAGAAACAACCGAATTCCCAACTTTCTATTATAAGGAAACCGATGAGCAAACAATTGAAGATGAATCCAATAAAGGTGAAGCTTGGAAGATGAAAGAATCAAAAGTTGCATGGCCTCAAGGTGAACCAAAGAGTTATGAGCAACCGGAGGACCCTACCACTATCTATGTTCGTCAACACCCTGTTTTCCCATGGGAAACTTCCAAGTCTTCTGGAACTGCCACCAGAGTTTTCGACAATTCTCCTGCCTATGAACCTCCTTCATACGATATCTCTATCGATCATGGTAAGAAGACCGTTAAGGCTATAACTTCCTCATCTCGTAACGGCGGAGGTGCTTTACTTGGTTTCAATGATGGCGATGAATTGCAAGAGTATTTGAAAAAGGTGGAAAAGACTCAAAAGGAGATTGAAGATGCTGCACTAGAGTCTACTCCACAAGATTTGGCAGTGGAACGGGATATTGACAACGCTGGAATCCAAGAAAATGCAGACTTGACTGAAGTCGATGACTCTCCTGAGGATAAGATTCCTTCTGGATCTTCTTCGTCTGGTAAGATCATCGGTGAATCTGTTGAGGATGTAGAGAACAGTGTTGAAGCTGCACGGATCGAAAAGGATATAGAGGATGATGAAGCTACCGATACTTTGCTGGACAGAGGTGAGGATGCAAATGCTGAGGTTAACAAACTTGTTACTCAGATCGCTGATAAGTTGTAGAACCCTCTCTTCTAACTTAGTACTACACTGTTTAATTAAACTTTTGATATCATAGCTAAATACTTGGACCGACGCTTTGGGCCTGGCTTTGACGCTGTTGGCTCTGAGTTGTTGGGATCTGTTGCAATTGAGAAGAACCTTGTGATAGGACCTGAGACTGGTGTGCAGAGCTTCTACCGACGTTTTCACGTAAGGCAGTGAGCTGCTTGGTTCTGAAGCTCTCGTAGTGAGTAAGAGAAGTCGTTTCAATGAGATCGTAGAGATGTGTTCTAGTTAAGAAGTCTCTCAAGTAGACAAATTCACATTGAGTGACATCTTCTATATTGATAAGCCCCCATTTAGTACGTCTTCCTCTAACAGAGTCTCCATTTGGTAAAGTAACAACTTCTTCGGAACCGATGATGGAAAATGGCAACATGGAACGAATGTCATTGTTGAATTGAACTTCTTCAGGGGTCAAATGATCGTCATAGGAGTTGTTGTAAGGGTACATGCGAAGATTGTAATGATTGAATTGATCTTGAAGAACGTGCTTAAGTTTTGTTCTTTCATCCAAGGTCAAAGTATCACTCTTGGCAATAACTGGAACGACGTTGACTGCCTCTGTCAATTTCTTGAGAACTTGAACGTCAAGTTTAGTTAAACCGTAGTTGTTTGGAGCGATGAAATAGAGTGCACAGTGAACACGGGTATCTTTGATAAACACTTCACGAGAAGCATTGAGTTCTCTTCTAAGATACTGGTTTTGTTGATCCTTGATGTATTTCATAATTGGATCCCAGCAATGAGAGTTGTTGATCTGGTCGGCAAATCCTGGTGTATCGATCACATTTAAATGAAGGACAACATTGTTTTCAAACAGATCCTTCGATGTAACTTTGATCTCTGGTGTCTTTTCAACAGGTTCATAGACAGAATTGCGTCCGCAGGAGTTCTCCAAATGAGAACTGAACAGGGAGTTGACCAGAGTAGACTTACCTAAACCTGAAGGTCCAACAAGCATCACATTGAAAGTGAAGCCGCGTTTCACCATTCTATTTTCGATCTGAGTAGTGATGGTATCGAAACCAACATAGTTGGTAGGTTGAACGTAAGGATTGCCTCCTTGGGCTTGACTAGGAATCTCTGAATCGGCCATTGCAATAACAAAAATATGGCAAAGGCTTGGAAAGAAAGAAGGAAGAGTCGGTAAATCACAAAAGTTTTGATTTGGTTTTCGCGTGCCGATATGCTGCCCGTTTTGAACAAAAATGATGGGCAGAGGTGTAAGGAAGGTGGGGAGGTGATAAATTTTTAACTTACCAACTTCACCTTAAATTTTTCAACCCTGAGTTTTTTTTTCATTTCCAACACTACATCCTTTCTTTCTACTAAACCATGTCTTTTGCATTGAGGAGCGGTGTGATCAGTGTTGGGGAGAGTATCTTACCGAAGATGGCTCTTCCGAGCTTGCCATCGATCCCAGTTCCATCATTTTTACAACGTGGTCAGAAAAGTCAAGAGTCTGACGGTAAGACTATTGGAGAGAAGCTGAGAGAGTTTGCAGCTGGACTTGCAGAGAAGGACGATAGCATTCCATTTTTCAACGATAACGGTATCCTTCTAGCTGCACCAAAGAAGAAAGTTTCACATATGAAGAGAAGACAGAGACTTTATTGTGCAGGACGCAACCAGATCAAGTTGAACAACAATTTGAATAGATGTCCAGCATGTGGTCACTATAAGAGATCCCATTTCGTCTGTATGAACTGTGTGAATCAAATCCGCAAGTATTGGAAGACTCGTGATGCTGCCAAGCTCCCAGAGAAGTATACAGAAGACTTTGCCAACCCATTGGATGAGCAGGTTCTTTATCCAGGTAAGACTGAACGTCCCCACGAGAGACAACTCCGTAAGAAGGATTATCTGGTGCGTCGGCCAAAGACTCTGCCCGTCGAGAAATAGATGGTTTCCCATCTCGTGTATATACTAATAGATCTTCGAAACATAACCCCTATATGTATACTCCATCCAGACTTTAAATGTAGATACAGGTCTCAATAAAATTTTCACTCCTATCAACCACATCTCATCTCTTCTTCTTCCTCCATGTCGACTAAGAGAAGACGTTTGGAGCTTTCAAATAGGTACGTGTCTTCATCGTTGAGACTTGATGTGAAACAGCACCCTTTACAGATCAAACCAGAGGGAAATCTGATTCTTATTGATGACTCTCAACGTAAACGGATCTCAGACTCGATGGGTCCCTTTTTCAAAAAGTTGCCTGATGAACTGATATTTCAAATAGTGGGTCAATTAGATGATCCTAAAGACCTTGTGAGTCTCATGGATACTAGCAGATACTTCTATGGACTGGTCAGTTACGACGAATTTTGGAGAGAACTGTATATGAAGCGTACGGCTGAAGGAAGTAGTGCCTTTGAGTTTCCTAAAGGTTGGTTAGGTTCATGGAAAAGGTCTATTTTGGGTTATGATGGTGAGGATATTTCGGTCGATTGCTCTATGATCTATTCAGATGCTCTCTTTAGACCGTATCAGAACAGTCAGATTGATTACAAGCGGATATTTAATAGTGTCGTAACTGAAC
This sequence comes from Xiuguozyma insectalens, assembly GCA_030574155.1. Lineage (NCBI taxonomy): Eukaryota > Fungi > Ascomycota > Pichiomycetes > Pichiales > Pichiaceae > Xiuguozyma > Xiuguozyma insectalens. Next base: position 61,645 of record JAJMEL010000026.1, on the reverse strand, counting down.
AGGAGGCTCTTTCCAGGCAGAAACCTCAGGATGCCGCTACGATGACACCTGCCAGTTACTACAAGGGGAGAATCCCAAGATTGGAAGAGTCTACAATGACAATGGATGCCTTTAATGATAAATGGTACAACTATCCATTCATTCTTAAGGATTCAAAGAATCCTAACTCGAGATGGCCCAAGTGGGACATGCAGCATTTGTTGGAACGGTTTGCCGATGAGAAGTTCCGTCAAGAGACTGTCGAATGGCCACTTTCCTCGTATCATGCCTATGCACAGAAGAATATCGATGAAAAGCCGCTGTATCTCTTTGATTGCAACTCTAATGCAATGAAGTATATCCGCGAAGACTACGAGAAGCCACCATTCTGTGAACAAGACTTTTTGGAAGTGTTCGACAGTTGTAGGCCGGATCATACTTGGTTGATTGTCGGTCCTGAACGTTCTGGTTCGACTTTCCACAAAGATCCAAACAGTACCTGCGCATGGAACACTGTTATGGAAGGTTCTAAGCTATGGGTGATGTTACCCCCAGATATGAAACCTCCAGGAGTATTCTTGGATGACGATGAAAGCGAGGTGACATCTCCTGCTGGATTGGCTGAATGGGTTCTATCTGGATTTTACAACGATTCCGTTAAACTTTCTGATGAGGCCTCCGATAGTGAAGGTTTAAGCTGTGTCATAGGAGTTACTTACCCGAACGAATGTATATTTGTTCCTGCCGGATGGTGGCATCTGGTTATTAATTTGGAAGATACTGTGGCCTTGACGGCCAATTTTGTTCCCGAGGTTCGATTGGGCCATGTTTTGAACTTCTTCAAGAACAAACCTACACAGATCAGTGGATTCCATCCTCGTAAGTTCAACACTCTTCTGACAGATTTCTTGGCAAAGCATGGAGATCAGGTGGAACCTGCCAGGCTTGAAATGTTCAAGACCTATCTTGCAAAGAGTAAATTTGCTGACACTGACGAGGATATTGGTGTTTTGCAATGTTCGCAAATAGATCTGCCGATATATGAACTGTTTGAAGAACTGTTGAAACAGAATGGACAATCGGAGTCTTTGAAGAAGGGCCAGCAAATTCTAAGTAAGATCGAGAGAGCTGAGCAACCAAAGAAGTCGCAACTTTGGCAAGAACTATCGAAGGACAAAGACGAGACTTTTTCGTTTGGATTTGGTGACATTGAGTGACTGTGTATCTATCTATATATCTATAAAAGAGGTGTAAGGTATATACAAATTAAGCGGAGGATGGTTGTTTCTTTGGAACAGCCGGGGTATCAGGTTCAGTCAAGATGGAACTGACAGTTTCGTAAACTCCAAGGAAGATGGCACCCCCAAGACTGATCCACATAGTTCTAGGTCCAATACCGCTAAGGAAGACCGAATACCCTTCGTTTTGAATGAGATCTTTGACCATCCGGAAAGCAGACACTCTAGTTTTGCTCAGCATCATTCTAGTCTTCAAGACATCCAGTGGAGTAGTGATAGCGGCAGCTATACCACCTGCAAAGCATCCACAGAGTGCACCTTTATAAGGGGAGATCTTATCGACGTTGTCATGTTTTGACCAGATCAATTTCATATTCTCATAGATAGGGAACTGGATCATAGTGAAAGGAATCTCTCTCATGATGGTCGTACCCCAACCTCTATAGAGACCTTTGAATATACCTTCACCGGATTGGTTGGTAGCCAAATATTTGAATGCATTCCACGAACTGGAAAACTGTTGCGATTGGGTCCGTTGCTTAACAACTTCGACAGGAACACGAACTGTACATGCAGCGATTTCACCGAGAGATGCACTTATCATGTGTGCAACGTTATAGGCAGTAGTTTCGTTAGAGATATATTGAGGAATAGTCTTCTTCAAATATCTCTTGGACGTGTCGTAAGTGACAAAGAACAACGATGCAGATGGTGCCGATCCCACCAATGCCGATCCAAGTCCTTTATAGAGCCCTTTGAAACCTCCATTGGTGAAAAACCCGCCAGGGGCTTGCAACCGAGTCTTGATCGTATCAATTGGGAAGAACGTAAGGTCCGTAGCAGTGCCTGCACATCCTCCACTGATCAATGACACCAAATAATAGTTCTTCACGTCAACCATCGTCGAATTTTCTCTTTCCTCCCTCTTCCGAAAAGAACTGTGTGACCCTAACCGGGAAGAAAGTGAATCATATCGGAGTCAACTTTTTTTTAGGTTTAAAGCCGGGACGGGGGGACGCAGAGAAGGGAAAAAAAATGAAGGGCGCAGGGCGACATCGGGAATATCCCCGCTTTAGCTGCCCCCTCCTTTCCTAAATTTCTTCCTTGGAAAATTAAATCTTTCACCTCTCACTATCACATTCTTCAGTTAAGACTCATACGCTTCGCCATGTCATTTAGAAGAGTTCCATGGAGTGTTGGTAGATCTATCCCACGTCGGATGCTGTCGTATTCTTCGAAGAGTAATATGGCATCCACGGCTGCATCTACTGCCACTAAGACTGCCACTAAGACTGCCACTAAGACCCAGGAAGAGACTTCTACAGAGACTGCAGGATCTCCTGTTACTTTACAGAATACGTTCAGAGACGCCACCAAGTTTGGTACAAGAGCCATCTATATGGACAATCAAGCCACTACTCCTGTTGACCCAAGAGTTTTAGATAAGATGTTACCATACTTGACGGGACTTTATGGTAATCCACATTCTTCTACGCATTCGTATGGTTGGGAAACCGACAAGAAGATCGAAGAGGCAAGAAAATACGTTGCTGATGTGATCGGTGCCGATCCAAAAGAGATCATCTTCACCTCTGGTGCCACCGAATGTAACAACACTGCATTGAAAGGTGTTGCTCGGTTCTACGGTAAGAGAAAGAAGCATATCATTACTACGCAGACTGAACATAAGTGTGTTCTGGACACTTGCCGTCATTTGCAAGACGATGGATTTGATGTCACTTACCTTCCAGTCGATAAATATGGTATCATCTCATTGGAAGAATTGGAAAAGGCTATCCGTCCAGATACCTGTATTGTCTCTGTGATGGCTGTTAACAACGAGATCGGTGTTATTCAACCTATATCTGAGATCGGTAAGATCTGTCGTAAGCATAAGGTGTTCTTCCATACAGATTGTGCACAAGCCTATGGAAAGATTCCAATCGATGTCAACGAAATGAATATCGATTTGATGTCTATTTCATCCCATAAAATCTATGGACCTATGGGTGTTGGTGCACTCTTTGTGAGAAGAAGACCTAGAGTTCGTCTTGAGCCATTGATCAACGGAGGTGGCCAAGAGAGAGGTTTAAGATCTGGTACTTTGGCACCTCCATTGATCTGTGGATTCGGTGAGGCTGCTCGTCTTTGCGTTACTGAGTTTGAAAATGATCATAAACATATCGCCAGACTTTATAAGAAACTTAAGGATGGTCTTATGTCTATTCCTTATACCACATTGAACGGTTCTGAGGACCATCGTTACATTGGATGTGTCAATATCTCCTTTGGTTATATCGAAGGTGAATCCTTATTGATGGCACTTAAGGATGTCGCACTTAGTTCTGGTTCTGCTTGTACATCTGCATCTTTGGAACCTTCTTACGTTCTTCACGCACTTGGTGCTGATGATGTTCTTGCTCACTCTTCGATCAGATTCGGTATTGGAAGATTCACCACCGATGAGGAAGTCGACTATATTATCAAGGCGATGAAAGAAAGAGTTCAATTCTTGAGAGAATTGAGTCCACTCTATGAGATGGCCCAAGAAGGTATTGATTTGAACAGTATTCAGTGGGCCGGCCATTGAATTCGTTTGATTCTTCCGGGTATCCTTTTTGATTTTAGTTAATAATGCACGCTTAAGATACTCACATCTACCGTAGTAAAGTAATATATGCATAGAATTAGGGCTGTGTTGAAAAAATTCCTGAAAAATAAAATTGGAAAAAAAATTCTGAAAAAATTCCTCCTCTTTAAAGATCACTATGGAGAGTACGAAAGAGCAGGAAGTTTTACTGCGTAAGCGTAAGAATGCCTATCAAAAGCGGTTGCAGAAGCAACAGGAATATGCTAAGAAAGAACTTGATGGACTGAGAAAACGTGAGAAAAGAAAGGAGAAAAATAATTTCGTTCGCGCAGAGACATTGGTTAAACGTCGTAGAGCCACCGATGCTGAAGAGAGGAGAGTGAATAAAGTGTCTGAGTATAATCGTGAGTTGTTGAAAGATATCGTTGATAATGGGGAGGATGAGTTAAAGTTTGTGATGAGAGTTGCAGGACCACCATACGTTAGAATTCCTGAAAAGACTCGCAAAGTGTTGGATGTTCTTAGATTGAAAGATGAAAACTATGGTACATTTATCAAGTACAACGAGAAAGTTTTACCACTCTTGCGGTTGGCCAGTCCTTACTTGGTTATTGGTACACCATCGTTGGCCACAGTGAGAGACTTGATTTTGAAACGTGCCAAAGTGAGTGTTGAAAAAGAAGTCACTGAAGAAGGTTCCGAAGAGACTAAGACAGTGTCTCTATCGATCCCATTGAATGATAACAATTTAATCGAGGAAAAGTTGGGAGATGAAGGTATCATCTGTGTGGAAGATATCATTCATGAGATTGCTACATTGGGAGATAGTTTCAAAGTTTGTGTTAAATTCATGGAGCCATTCAGATTGAACCCACCAGTGACCGGATGGGATGCATTGGCTAAATTGAAGAGAGTTCAATTGAGTGAAGATGGTAAAAAACGTCGCGTTGGTAAGGCTCCAGATGCTCCATTGAACGAAGTTGACATCGATAAGTTCATCTCTGAACAGGTTTAGTTAGATATTTGTTTACATTTGTATAGGGAATAGATCGTCCATTAATCGGGAAAGACTTTCAAGGATTCATTGTGACCGATTGGGAAGAGACGGGCCGGTCCGGTGACCGGAGTAAAAAAAAACACCCCGTTAACGGCCTGGTTCCCCACAAGGGCTGATTTAAATTTTTCACTCTTCGACCCCACTAAAGTTATTCAGTAAATCAATCAATAATACTATGAGTACTACTAAGAAGATCGTTCTCCTTCCAGGAGATCACGTTGGTGTTGAAATTGTCGATGAGGCCGTCAAAGTTCTCAAGGCTATTTCTGAGGCTAAGCCAGAAAGAAAGTTTGAGTTTGATACTCAACTGATCGGTGGTGCTGCCATCGATGCTGAAGGTGTTCCATTGACTGACAGTGCACTTGCTGCATCCAAGAAAGCCGACGCCGTTCTTCTTGGTGCTGTTGGAGGACCTAAATGGGGTACCGGTAAAGTGAGACCAGAGCAAGGTCTTTTGAAGATCCGTAAGGAACTCGGTCTTTACGCCAACTTAAGACCATGTCAGTTTGCATCTGACAAGTTGCTCAAGTTCTCTCCATTGAAGGAAGAGATCGCCAAAGGTACCAATTTCACCGTTGTTCGTGAACTTATCGGTGGTATCTACTTTGGAGAACGTAAAGAAGATGAAGGTGATGGTTACGCTTGGGACACTGAAGCCTACAGTGTTAAGGAGGTTGAAAGAATCACACGTATGGCTGCATTCATTGCCTTACAAAGCAACCCACCATTACCAATCACCTCTTTGGATAAGGCCAACGTTTTGGCTTCTTCAAGATTGTGGAGACAGACAGTTCAAAGAGTCATTGATGAGGAATTCCCAACCCTTAAAGTTAATCATCAATTGATTGATTCTGCCGCCATGATTCTTATCAAGTCACCAACTAAGCTTAACGGTGTTGTGATCACTTCCAACATGTTTGGAGATATCATCAGTGATGAGTCTTCAACCATTCCTGGATCTCTTGGTCTCTTGCCATCTGCATCTTTGGCTTCTCTTCCTGATAAGAACACTGCTTTCGGTCTTTACGAGCCAATCCATGGTTCTGCTCCAGACTTACCAAAGAACAAGGTCAACCCATTGGCTACCATTCTTTCTGCTGCTATGATGCTCAAACTTTCCCTCGATATGGTTGAAGAAGGTTTGGCCGTTGAGAAGGCTGTCAAATCTGTCATCGATCAAGGTATCGTCACCGGCGATCTTGGCGGTAAATACTCCACCACCGATGTCGGTGATGCAGTTGCCGCTGAAGTCAAGAAGATCTTGGCTTAAACAAAAAATTAAATACTAAAATAATATCAATATCTATATTCCAATTGGAATCCTTAATTCCTTCCCCTCCCGTTTCCCCTTTCGGAAATTCTTGGTATGGCTAATTTCATTCCCCTTTCAGAGTATTCATTGAATTTTTTGAGCAGCTCTCTTCCTTCAAAACTTGTTTCTTTCCTTCTACCTGCTATCGCTTTTTTCCAGATTTAGAGGATAAGGGATACTCGTATATTTGTTTCATAACCAAGGGTTAATTGAACCGAAATACATAAGAGGTTCAAAGACAAAAGGGGTTATTGTTGGTTATACAGTGAAAACTTGTTGTTGTTTCATTTCAAGCCCAAGTTTATCTGAATAATCTTTTTTTTTCACTCAAATGAGGCCGACTTCCGCAAATTCAGCATGGTTGCTACTGATTGCTGCAACGTACCCAGTCAATGCTGCGCTTGTGTCTCTGGGATGTTATGATTCTTCGTCGTTGCAAGGTCTGTCGTCTCAAGGTACCTATATCTATCAGTCGAAAGGTCACTGTAGTGAAGTCTGTCCCGACAGTTACATTATCGCATTGAAGAATGGTAATGAATGTTACTGTGGAGATGTCGCACCTTCGGGTTCTGCTGACGGTACTTGTACTATGACATGTGATGGATACAAGCAAGAGTTATGTGGTGGTTCTTCCGATTTCACTGTCTATTCTAATGACGCCAATCAGGCTAATGAACAATCTTGGTCCAGCTCTGAGCAACAGTCAAGTACGGAAGAATCGAGTTCTACTGAGGAGTCAAGTTCTACTGAAGAGTCAAGTTCTACTGAAGAATCTAGTTCCACTGAAGAGTCTAGTTCCACTGAAGAGTCTAGTTCTACCGAGGAGTCCAGTTCCACTGAGTCAAGTTCTACAACATCATCGGAAACTACTCAAACGAGTAGCAAACAAACATCGTCATCTTCAGACGATGACTCTGATTCATCTTCGACTACTTCCAAATCGAAATCCACTTCTCTTGACACACAGGTCGTCGTTGTGTCAACGTCAAAGACCAGCACTGCAGTCGTTACAATCACTCAGTCTGCTTCATCGACAGATTCAAACTCGGAATCTTCATCTACTGCCAAATCTGAGGAATCTGCAAGTGCCAGTGCCAGTGCAAGCACAAATAACAATGCTAAGTCCCCCGAATATTCTTCTAAATTGAGTGGTGGTGCCATTGCAGGTATTGTTATTGGATGTCTTGTTGGATTGGCTTTAATCGTCGCTGCAATTGTATTCTTCTGCCTGCGTAGACGAAACGCAGATGATGATGATGACGATATATATGACGCCGCCTATGATGATGCAGAGTACCCAGCCCATTTGGATACCAAGGAAAATGGATTCAGTCCTCCAAGTATTGGAGCCCGGAGATTCAGTGATGGTTCTCTATCAAATAGTGCTACAGTCGAACCTAAACGACAATTGCGGGTTATCAATCCAGATTTGTCATCCAGTCCAGCAGATACTACTGCCCTGCGCTTCCATTAGACCCCACACATTATCACTGTTTTGTTCTTGCATGTGTTCTTCCATCATTTCATTTATTCATAATTGTTTTATTCTAATTAATCCGTCGTTATCAACCAAAATAGTGCCTAGTAACACCTAATCCTGGTCCTCCCGCAGTCCCAATTAGGAAATCCTTCATTATAAAAAATTCCCTCCTGCACCAATTAGGTCGTGTAAATTCCAGAGCCGCATTGAGCAGCCCCCGTCCAATCCAATGGACGTTTTTCTTTTCTCAAAAACTCGCGGGTTTTTTTTTCAACTTCTCCTTTCTTCTTTTAAATTGTTTTCAATACCAGAAGGGAAATGTCTACAAACGTTGCAAGCAAGATCAACTGGGCCAAGTTGATCCCACAATTGAACCTTACCGGTAAGACAAGTGCCTCCTTGTTGGCATTCAAGAAGAGAAACGATGATGCCAAGGCACAACTTCTTGAATTGAAGGCTAAGAAGTCCACCGTCGACTTTGAATTGTACGGCTCTAAACTCAACAACCAAGACATTGTCAACAAGATTAAGAAAGACGTTTCTACATTTGTTCCATCCAAGGTCAACCTTGGCAAGCAGTTGAACTTGATTTCTGCCTACGAGACCAAGGCCGTTGAGAACGCCAAAGAGACCGAATCTTTGGTTCTTAAGGAACTTACCGATCTTGAAAAGACTCTTGACAACATTGAATCTGCTAGACCATTCGACCAACTTACCGTTGATGATGTTGTCAAGGCTAGACCAGACGTTGAGGACAAGGTTCAAGACATGCTCGATAACGCCAGATTCGAGGTTCCTGGTTACAAGGAGAAGTTTGGTGACCTCACTATCATGTAAGCAATGAGATATTAGATGGATATGACTGTAGTATTAGTAGCAAACTGTATGTTAATTGCCTGTGTGCTCACAATGGCTTTTAAGTAACGGATCCAGTAGAGCTATTCTCCATGTGGAGTCCCTTCCCTTGAATTTATACAGCTGTCCCGTCTCTTCCCCCCTAGGCATCACTCGCTTCTTCTTCAAATGGAACCAAATGAAGCGCTGTCCAAGAAACTTCTGGACTGCCTTGAAGTGGAGAGGAAAGAGGACTATGAGCAGACAGCACAGCTAGTTGCATCTTCCTCTCCGAAGGCCCTAGCCAAAAATGGTCTAGCTATAGTAAATCTAACGGTTGATAACGTTAGAACTAGTATTGGTGGGAAACTTGTCGTTGAACTCGTCAATGCACAGACCGATAAACGCCGTGAGGTCGATGATAGTATCAGTATTGGTAATATAAAGACTGGAGATATCGTTCAACTGGATAGGTACGCGGGATCAGGATCTGATCGCAAATCTAAAGTCAAGAAGTTGAAGAGCTCTTCCAGTGCTAAAGATCAGGAGCAAGCAGAGGAGGCAGAGACCCAGGTTCAAGCGGTTATCACATCCATTTCTCCGAAGAAGATCACTCTAGCTGTGAGAACAGACCAAACTACTGTTAATGGTGCCAAAGTCGAAGAGAAAGTGTATCAATTGTATGATTCCGATGCCCATATGTGGATCGTTCAATTGAGTAACGAAATTACATATAACCGGATGGAATCCTCGATGAGGAAACTGGCAGAGTTGCAGCAAGGTCAAGAGACTGATATCATGCGTCTTTTACTTGGGGAATCGCAATTTGTGCAGAGTAAACCCGCTGAGATTAACCATTTTTACAACGAAGGCTTAAATCTATCTCAGCAGGATGCCATCAGATTCAACTGTGGTTCAAATAACCTTGGAATTATACATGGACCTCCTGGAACTGGTAAGACCAGTACCATAGTGGAGTTGGTCAAGCAGTTACTCACTATTAAAAGGAACGATAAGTCTACATTGGATCACACCCATAATCGAATCTTAATCTGTGGACCTTCTAACATTTCGGTCGATACCATATTGGAAAGGCTTTCTTCTTTCTTCAGTGGAGGTGAATATGTCAATCTGGTCCGTATCGGTCATCCTGCAAGAATCTTACCGCAAATCCTTAAACATTCATTGGATCTCATTGTGGAAAGAGATTCAAAAGAAGTTGTTGGTGATATTATGTCGGATATCGATAAGCTTACCAAGAAGACCAAGAAGATCAAGCGGTATAGAGAACGTCGGGAAGCATACGATGAGATTAAAAGTCTGAAAAAAGAGTTAAGATACAGGACTCGCAAGAGTTTCTCTGAAGCTTTGGTTCGTGCCGAAGTCGTCGTTGCTACCTTGCATGGATCTTCTAGTAGAGAATTGGTTCAGTGTATCAACGAGTATGGCGATCTGTTTGACACTTTGATTATAGATGAAGTGTCCCAGTCTTTGGAACCATCATGTTGGATACCCCTGATTTATCATCGGTCTGTTCGGAAACTGATCATTGCTGGTGATAACAAGCAACTGTCACCGACTATCAAAACAACCAAGAACAAGAAAGTTGTTAATACCTTGAGCACTACACTGTTTGATAGACTGCTTAAAATACAGAAACATCCAGAACAGTTTGTGTGTTTCCTCAACATTCAGTATCGGATGAATGAAAAGATTATGAGGTATCCAAGTGATCAGTTGTATGAGGGTAAATTGGTGGCTGCCGACTCTGTCAAAGATGGTATAGTTTTAGATCTGTTGGAAGATGCTAAAGAAGGAGATGATGATGATGAAGATCTCATTGAACCAATCATTTGGTACGATACTGAAGGCGGAGACTTCCCCGAAAGAGATTACGACCCAGGGAATGCTCTTGCCCTATCGAAGTACAACGATGGAGAGTGTCTAGTTGTATTGAAGCATGCGAGGGCATTGCTATCAAGAGGTATCAATCAGGAGGACATTGGTATTATTACACCGTACAGTGCACAAGTGACTCGACTACGTGAACTGTTTCGATCAGGTACATTAGAAGACGGTGATGATCAATACTTAGAAGAGCCGCTTGAAAAAGTGGAGATTAGCACTGTGGATGGATTCCAAGGCCGTGAGAAGCAGATCATTATCCTGTCATTGGTTAGATCTAATGATAAGCATACCGTTGGATTCTTGAAAGACTATAGGCGTTTGAATGTGTCGATTACTAGATGCAAGAAACAGTTGTGTGTTGTTGGTGATTTTGAGACCATTAGCCAGAGCAAAGAGCCTTTCTTGGAGAAGTGGTGCAAATGGTGTGAAGAGGCTGATGTGGATATCCGGTACGTTGATATTTCGGAGCTTTTTGCAGAATTATAGATAATATATAGTAAAGATGATTATGTCCAGAAGGTCACCTCGCTATCAGCGGTAGCCACCATCATGTAGGACGGATTAAAGATGGCCATGCGAGGAATCAATGAGTTTGCATTTGGATCTCGGATATTAGACACAGGGTTCAACATGAGGTTGGAAGAATCGGAGTTGAGACTTGACAGGTTCCATATAAGCAATTCACCGTCACCAGAACCGGCTACAGCGAACTTTCCATCCGGTGTCAAAGTCAAGTTGCCAGAATCAGGGTATTTTCTTTCCACAAACGGCACCTGGCCGTACAAGTATGCTCTGCATTGCAATGAGAATGCATCCAGCACGATATGACGCGTGCCAGTAGTGGTAACAATGAGATGTTTGTTATCGTTTGAGAACTGGATGGATTTAGCAGTTGATTCAAGGTCCAAATATGCCTCAATATCGACTTCCGTGATAAGACCAGTAGGAAACTTCTCCATTGCAATGAGCTTGACTTTCGTACCGGATAGCACGGCCATGACTGAATTGCTAGGGTCAAGTGCTATCAAGGGACGTGGAGAGTCGAGAGCCAAAGAAGCGGTATAACTGTTGGTACGCATATCCCAACTTTTCACTGTACCATCCAATGCACTGGAATAGAAACTGTCGACACGAGTTCCACTTGTCGCATTAAGGAGATTGATCACTTGAGCGGAATGGCCGTTGAAGTAACGAATGAATGAGTTGTCTTCCAAGTTGAGTAGTCTAATGATATGGTTCTCCTTAGTACTGGCAAAGAGACATCTGGAGTTGGAGGAGTTTGTGAACATAGCCAAATCGCAACCGTACTTCTTCGAATAGATCGATTTCAAGTGTCGACCTTTTGGTACTTCGTACAATTGTAACGTCTCATCGGTACCAGACGTTAAAAGGTGCTGACCAGATAGATCGAAGTTGATAGAGGTGATTGGAGTGTTCTTGATATGGTTACGAAACACTTTCTGAGCACGCAATTCTGCCAAGGAGTCCTCGGTGATTGATCGTCGTTGTCTTTCCTGGACTGTGGACATCGGATTGAGTGAGATCTAGCAAGGATCTAAGAAGACGCGAGTGATGATTGGAGGGAGAAGTGAAAAACCTTGACACCTTGCCGAGGGAGGGGGGTGCAAGCTTTTTTTTTTTCTTCTTCTCCGCTATAAATAGGGAGGGAGGTGCTTGCAAAATTTTAACCTGGTTGACATCACTAAGATGTTTGGATTAGGACGCATATTCCACTACTCTGTTGACATGGTTATGGTTTCTGTGATTCTTGCTGGAATCAAAGGAACCACCGGGTATGGACTTGTCGTTGAACAGGTTTCAAGATACAGTGATACGGTAAACTTTCTGTACCAATACCTAGGATTTGGTGAAAGAGTTTTCCGATTCTTATGTGCGTGGGCAGAGAGTTCCGAATCGTTCAGATACTTGAAAGATAGTAGTAACGACAAGGCCAGTAAGGATGCCCAGTTGCATTAAATGCCTGACATGATATACCCATGTTTAACGAATAATGATTCAATTCTTTTCCTAAACGTCCCTCATAATCGGACGACCTGCACGGGCAATGTGTACGATCGATCAGTTGGGACGAAGAACTACAATCCGCATTTGAAGCTGTGCTATGATTTAGTTATAGCATGACTATAGGACGCGGATGATATCCAAATGTAAATGTAGACCTACTAGAACTATCTTCTTGATTTCCAAATCATATTAGTGTAGTGTATGTTCAAGATTAAATAATGTAGATATGACTACCTGGTCTACGACTCTTCCTCCTCAGGAACTAAAGCACCGGCTTCATCTAAGGTCTCCGATAATTCTCCGGACTGACTCATGCTCATAATGATATCACAACCACCGACAAATTCACCGTTAACATATAACTGAGGGATGGTTGGCCATTCACTGTATTCCTTGATACCTTGACGGAGTTCAGGATCTTCTAAAACGTTATAGGCAGCGAACTTGGCTGGATCAACACCCTGTTGACCAAGAATTTGAATGGTGGCTCTGGAGAATCCACAAGCTGGAGCCTCTGGGGTACCTTTCATGAAAAGAACAACTGGAGCAGAGTGAACAGCCTCCTGGATCGCTTGCTGGGTCTCGCTAGATATGAACCGACGGAACGTTGGTGTCATGGAGCCACGCACCACAGGTCTAAGGAATCTTGACAGCATCGTGGGGTAATAGGAGAAAAGTGGAGAAGTTGAAAATTCACTGAAATGTAAGTTTATTAGTGATCCAGTCCATCCACATCCGTACATCGGAGAAGAAGTATTTTCATGATTACATTCTGATTCTGGCATCCGTGCACCGTAAGCCTTACAGTGGCGGAAGCTTGCTTTGGATACGGAATATGCTTTACATACGGCATAAGCTTTACATAATATTTTTCCGAGGCTCCGGATTCAGGACGGAGAAATGACGGGATTCAGCATTGGCGTAGAACCATTGATAATGATAGGAAATTAGTTGGATGGTTGTTGTAGATGTAATCTAATGGAGCCAGTTTCCTTGCTACCTAACAACAATTCTGTGTTATTAAAGAACCAATGCATTGCCGCCCCAACCATATACGGAATACATAGATACCAGCCAACGGAAAATTGCTTTGTCCCCCCACCACCGAGATAAAAATAAAGCCCCGCCTCCCCAAGAGAAAAACTCTCCCTATTTTAGATAAGTCGAGTCTTTCTCTCTCAATTGTGTATTTGTTACAATTATTCGATACCAATCGCCAATGTCGTACTACGAAGATATCCGACGAGCGTCCGGCCCTGATAATGAGGACGAATCCATGGACGACCCGATTTTCAGGTACTTAAATCTACCTCTAGATCCAAGTAAGGAAATGGCGATATCACAAATTCCATCTGACCCATTGACACTGGATGACTTGCTCAAGGAGGATCCATTAAAGGGATATTTCAAACCACCGGACTTACAAATATCGCAACTTGATCAGCTTCCTAGAGAGGATCCGGCAACCTCATCCGGAAGTCCATCTTCAAGCATCGCTACTTTCGTTTCTAAGGAAACACCGTCATGTCCAACTCCCACAATCGATAACATACCCGAGCAGGTCATTGTGTCGGCGTCATCTCCTGAAAGAACTGCCTCTTTCAGCTCATTATCGGCCTATTCAAGCCCCCAGATCGATGAATTTCTACAAAGTCCAAGAACAGCCACAGGTAGAAGAGTCTCCTCGACCTCTTCAATATCCTCCGGTAATGTCTCACTACAGAGTTTCACTTCATCGTTGGTTACTACACCTACGCCTGTCACTAGCAACAATATCATAACTGCAAACAACGTTGTCCGTAATGAGTTGAAGCAAAAAACGGTTCGTAAATCCATCTCCAAGAAACAGATGGCTACTGCCGCTGCTGCAGCTGCTTTAACTGCCAGACGGAAACCAAAGTCGATGCCAACAGTCAGTTCTGTGAAACTGCATCCGGCAAAGTCTAAACGGGGAAACTCTGAGAATTCAAGTGTGTTTGATGAAAGAGGTAACAACATCCAGAAATTCCGCTTACCTCAACAGAAACAACAGCCATACCATCAGCATTATCAGCAGCAACCGATCCAAAACATCTCAAAGGCCTTTTCTAAACCACGCAAGGATTTAATGGCTCCGTCATCTTCTTATCACCAAAAACTTGCATTTGTTTTTGAATCTCCAAATCCATACGCGGCAGCAGGTGCTGCCGGTGCTGCCACATCGATCGGTGTGTCACAAAGACGTAAACGTACTGCACCTCCAAGTTCTGTCAATATCATCACTCATAACAAGCCTGCACCTTCTCGGGCACCTCGTGCATCAAGGCAACAACAATCCTCGTCATTTACATCTAAATCTTCATCTTCTTCAACCACATCTGGTCAAAGATCAAGATCAGGTTCTATAAGGAAAAAGTCTCAAGAGACTAGTTCTTTGAACTCAACTCGTCAAAAAACAGATCCACATCGTCTTCAGAAAGAATTGGAAATGAGACATATCATCACCAAATTCCCTAAAGATAATACGGCTCCTTTCATTCCAAGTACATACCAACATATGGATCAAGGACTTTCAGAGTTCCAGGTCAATGTTCCAAAGAAGTGAGTGTCGCTTCCTCCTTCCGCTCAATTTGTATCTATTAGTTAGTTAGCATTATGGTGTATAATTTAAGGTCAAGTCCTTTTTTCTCAGACATCCGTGCCCCAGTAAACCCAACGCTCATCTTTCCGGCTAGGCCTGCTGCCCGCCGTTTCAAATTTCTTATATAAGGTTTGAATTCTCAATCTAAATTTAATCTAAAAACTATTCGACACTCTTTTCTCTGCCAATGAAGGGCGAAGCGTCCGAAGCAACACCGCATAAGTCGAATGGGATGGATTTTGTGCAGAAACTGTTCCAATTGCTAGAAGAGGACGAGCACAGCAACATCATTAAGTGGTCTAAGGATGGAAACAGCTTCCGTATCATCGATACGAATGATTTCACACGCAAGGTGTTACCTGGCTATTTTAAGCACAGTAATTTTTCCAGTTTTGTTAGACAGTTGAACAAGTATGACTTCCACAAGGTTAAGCTTTCGCCAGCTGTGAAGCATGAGTACAAGATGGAGAATGTTTGGGAGTTTAAACATCCTGAATTCCATAGAGGTGACAAAGATTCCCTGGAAAAGATTAAGCGGAAAGTACCAGCCAAGAAAGATGGGGACGCTACTAATAACGTCTCATCGATTCAATTCCGGAACTTGAAAGATCGGGTAACTTCCTTGGAACATGAGAAACAAGAATTGAATCGACACATCGACAAGTTAGAGGCCGGTATGAACGAGCTTGCGGGCAAATATAACAGCGTTGTCTCTGCGATGATGACCATGAGTACTGTCAACGAATCTCATACCGCCTCTATTGGAAGTATTGTCAAGTCCTTGGAGCAGATGGGCGTTCAATTGCCTGCCATCAAGTCTCCCGAACTCCCACTTGCATCTCCTGAAGCTTTGAAGGAGCAACCGAACCAACGGAAACGGCAACGAAAGCTATCATCATCGCAGCAACAATCTCCACAACCGCATTCACGACAACAACAACCACAACAACAACAGTCAGACGCTTCCACTCAACAGACACCACAACCGCCTTCTGTTCCAGGACAGGAACCAACTATACCCGTACCGGAATCTGGAACCGTTTCTAACAACTCTCAGCCTCCAAAGAGAAACGAGTTGGAAAGAATCCAGGCACGCCCAATTGGATCTGCATTGCATGTTCTGCTTGTGGAAGATGACGATGTTTGCATAAAGCTTTGTGAAAAATTCCTCATGAAGTACGGTTGTACCGTGGTTGTCGTTAAAGACGGTATTGCTGCCATCAATGCCGTGGAATCTGTAAAATTTGATCTCGTTCTGATGGACATTGTGATGCCTAATTTAGACGGTGCATCTGCTACTTCGGTGATCCGTTCATTTGATAGTGACACACCGATTATCGCCATGACAGGTAACTATCAAAAGGAAGATTTGATGACTTACTTGGCACATGGTATGACCGATATCTTAGCCAAACCTTTTACTAAAGTTGACCTCTATATGATACTAGAGAAGCATCAGATGGGAAACAAATTGCGCCATCCTTCCGACTCGTCTGGTCATTCTATAAGTCCTTCGTCGACTCAACCAACTTTACGTTCTAGTGCATCTGTTGCTCCAAAGCTTGATAATATTGCTGCTGCATCTTCCAAGGCAATCAATATCGATTCTCCTCAGATCGATATTCAACCGTCTCCTTTGAAACGTCGTACGAGTAACTCCAGTCTTTTATCTTCTGGTTTGGATCTAGATATTGAGGCTAAACAGCCTCGTTATGTATAATTATAATACTCTTGCCATTTTACTCTTAAACAGTTATTTTTCAGCTTCACCACATCCTCATTAATGTAATTTTTCAATTCTGATTTTTTAAACCTCTCATCATCGATTCTTCTTCTTGCATTGAGCTGCAGGTAAGCCCAGAAAGAAATGCTCGCTATATCTAGAAACCTTCTTCAAAGGGCCAGATGGCCTAGAATGATGTCTAACGCATCAAGACTCAATTCTACCTTGGCATTTATTGAAACTTCTGCCTCTAAAGTGAACCCGGCATCTCTGTCGACCATCACCGCTGCCAAGCAGGTTGGTAAGCCTATCACCGCATTGTTGGTCGGTTCAGATGCTGCCGAGGCTGCAAAGACTGTGTCTAAGTTAGACGGTGTCGAGAAAGTGCTTGTTTCAAACTCCGATAAGTACGACCACTACTTGCCAGAAGAGGTGACTCCTCTCCTCGTGAAGTTGTTGAAGGACTCCGATTTCACCAATGTGTTTGTTCCTGCATCTACTGTTGGAAAGAACATACTTCCACGTGTTGGTGCGCTCTTGGATGTCCAACCTCTCTCTGATATCACCAAAGTTGTCTCTGCAGACACGTTTGTTCGTCCAACATATGCGGGTAATGCCATATTGACCGTTCAATCTACTGACAAGCTTATCTTGGCATCGGTGAGAGCATCTGCATTTGAACCAGCAGAAGAATCCACAAACTCAGCTGCCATTGAAGAAGTTGCTGCGGTTGAGTCCGAAAATAAAACACAGTTCGTCTCTGAACAATTGATCAAATCCGAAAGACCAGATTTGGGTTCTGCCAAGGTGGTTGTTTCAGGTGGAAGAGGACTGAAAGATAAAGAAAACTTTGATAAACTTGTCTATCCATTGGCTGACAAGTTGAATGCTGCCATTGGTGCCTCTAGAGCAGCCGTCGATGCCGGATTCTGTGACAACTCGTTGCAAGTCGGTCAAACCGGTAAAGTGGTTGCACCAGATCTCTACATAGCCGTTGGTATCTCCGGTGCCATTCAACATTTGGCAGGCATGAAGGATTCCAAAGTTATTGTGGCAATTAACAAGGATGAGGAGGCTCCTATCTTTAACGTTGCAGATATCGGTCTCGTTGGTGACATCTTTGAAGTTGTTCCTGAACTCACTGAAAAACTCTAAGAGCTTCTTCCCAATTAGGAAATAATGAGAGTCCCTTTTTTGTTCCTTTCTGGCGTCTATTCTATTTTTCCTCTCTTTTGTTTGGTTGAAGGTATAAATAGGACAACCCACCCATATCAACTTTCCTTCCCTTTTCACGCTACTTTCTATTAATTCTTTTGCTTTTGAAAATATGGTTTACGATAAGTCCAAAGAGATGGAACAACAGGCTTGGGTTGCCACCAAGTATAACGAACGGCCAGCGTTAGCTGCGCTTACTGGGTTGATTGCATCATTCCCTATTCCTAAAGTGTTTGCATCTAATGCAGTGCCACTTTTGATCTGGCGGGAGCATCGTGAGGAAAAGAGAATTCAAGAACGACTTGCCAAACGCAATGGCAATGTCATTTGAAGGGGTAGAGAATAGTGGTTATTTTTAACTATGTAGCAAAGGATATACAGACATACGTACATACATATATGCAATACACTGATGAGTATATCTTAACGGCTCAACAGATGCCTAGACAAATCCAAAACCTCTTTCGAACTGTCTGTACCGGCATGGTGCCCCCAAGTCTCTGTGACAATTCCACCTTCCTTTTCATTCAATTCCAACCGACGGAACAACTTCCGCTGGGTCCTTTGCTGGGTAGCAGTAGAATCTTCATCCAATTCACTCAATTCATCTTCTTGCGAATCGCTATTGTACACATCGACTTGGTTTAATGCAGGTCTAGTTGGGGTATCAGTCGTATGTTTATGGGGAGCAGACTTAATAGGTGTAGGCAGAGGCGTGTACTTGGTGATCTGAGGTGTTGAAGTAGGTGGAGTCCGGTTTTCTTTATCTGGTCGTGCAGGTGACACTCCTTTGAAGGGACTCTTGAAATTCTTGCTGCGTCTTAAGCCAATAACGCGTCGTTTCTGTACCGGTAACGAGATCTTCTGCACTTTCCGTGGAGCAGATGAACTTGACAGTTTCTTAACTGGGGTACTGGCTTCTCTATCATTTGATGATTCTTTGCTGTGGAACCGGTCCAACACATCTCTTTCAAATGCACCGACATACTCGTCTATAGTGATCCATATATCATCGAGCTTTAATGTCTCTTGTTCACCCCATTGCTCGTACTGTTTTCTGAAATCCTCGTACACGACAATATGGGATACATCGTAGACAATCAGTTTTTTGTTGATTTTGTAAAGCCGTGCAGTTCCATCCTGCCATACTTTTTGCTTCTTGTGAGTATCGAATGTATACAGTACGTTATACTCGGTGAACTCTGAATGCTTTAACAATTCTTCTATATCCATTGAGAAGAAACGAGTGTTAAGAAGCGGGTTAAAAATGATTGTCGCGACTTTTTTTTTATAAGGTTAAGGTAAGGTAGTTAGATGAGATTTAAATGTACAAACTTTATGGAACGCTAAATAGAGAGAAGTTACGCACGATGTTTGGTCCGTACTCTTCGTAATCCTGTTTGGTATGACAGTAACTCTTGAACTCACCGGTCTGAGCCAAGAGAGAACCACCGAACCAAACAGCGTTTTTCTGACGCTTGTGAGAGATAACTTGAACTTGAACTCCAGAAGATTTGGCTCCAGATAGACGTTCACTCTGTGCGACTCTTTCGTTTACTATAGTCTTAAGATCTCTCTGTAGTCTTCTACCGAAATCTTTGAACATGGTGGAACCACCACTTAAGACGATGTTTCTGTAGAGGTTCTTACGAACATCGATTGGAGAGGCTTGAATGACGGTATCGACAGTCTCTGGCAAAGGTGTAAGGAAATTGGAAGAAGCAATTTCAGGACTGAAGAAGATCTCAGGTGCAAGGAATCTCTCGTAACCAACGTCGACTTGAATCTTACGACCAGACACTGTGTCGACCATGTACTTTGCAAACATTTCTGAATTGTTATCGAATTTGGCAAACTCTTTAACGATATCAGGACACACGTAACAGAATTGTTGCTTGATGTCCTCAGCGGTTTGCAACGAAGAATTGGCTTCACCTCTATCTCTTAGCATCTGTTGTATGAAGCTGGTGATATCTCTACCAGCCAGTGGGATATTCTTAATTGCGGATCCAATGACATAACCTTCAGCGACTGGGATAACGTGGGTAACACCATCACCAGAATCAATCACTGTACCGGTCAAAGTTCTATCGGTAACTTTTGAAGAAGTCCAAGATGCTGCAAGGGCAAGCACTGCTTGAACTGCAATGTAAAGACCTGCACAATTGAAAGATTCAAACATAATTTCGGCGGTATTTTCACGATTTTCAGGTGGATTCAATGGAGGCTCAGTCAGTAAGAAATAATGATCTTCAGGTTCACACTTAAGGTATTTGAAGATAGAAGTTTCCCAGAAACGTTCCATCTGATCCCAGTCATTGATTTGTCCGTGTCTAATAGGATAATGAAGGGAATAACCTGGACCTTTGGCGGCCTCCAATGCTTCATCTCCAATGTAAAAGTCCAAATCCGCCATATCACGCTTTATGGTACTAGAACCACCGGATCCTCCCGTGATGGAATTACTAGTGGAACTTGATGATTTTAAGAACGATGGCTTGGATGGAGCACTGGGTTTACCGGATCCATCAGCTCTCGTGGCAATTGCCGTTGGGAAAACCCACGAAGGGCTATCGTTACCGGCGAATCCGAGCTTGGTCAGACCAGTACCATTGTCTGTATAGTGTTAGTATGCTTGTTCTCTGTTCTTATATTCGCTCAATTGATATTACTTACCCATGACAACGGCTGGGTTATTAACGGAGGCCATAAAGAAGGTGAGTTGGTTAAAGGGTTGAAATCTGTGTGGGGACAGAGGGGAGATTAATGGATTGATGCGAATGTGGTGTATGGGTGGGAATGAAGTGTATGGTGCACGGGTTGGGTTCATATTGTCTTCTATTTTTTTTCTCCGCTTTTTTTTCTCTCTGTTGGAGCTCCATATTCTAGGTCTCTCTAGGCCCCTCCTCGGTTGCGGGGCTTGGGGAAGATTCAGGCCAGAATTGAAAGTTGAGCTGTGTGTTGCCTATAATTTAGTAAGCATGCTGACAGGTGCGAGACAAGTTTGTCGATACAATTAGGTGTGGGTTGGAAATTTTCCGTCCTTTCTTGGTGTCTACCGACACCTTCCATCCAATTGAACTCGTTCGATGTTTCCAAACCACTTTATACCCCCTACTATCGTCAATATCCATGACATCCAAATTATTCAGCAAGTCCTTTAGTAATATTGTAGCTTGCATATTTAGTAATAATTATTACTACTCTCGAAATTTGTCCGATGTCCCCCTCCCTAAAAAAAATCGGGTATATTTAACCCCAGTTTTCCGCCCCTTAACCATTCTTTCCCTCTTTACATCACTTTAAGTTTCAATTCAACTTAAACCAAATATCTCTTAAAATGACTTCCTCTCTCGATCAATTGAAGGCCACTGGCACTGTTGTTGTCTCTGACACTGGTGACTTTGAGTCAATTGCCAAATATAAGCCACAGGATGCCACTACCAACCCATCTTTGATCCTTGCTGCCACCAAGCAACCTGAATACGCCAAATTGATTGACGTTGCTGTTGAATATGCAAAGAAGAATGCATCTACTAGAGAAGAACAAGCTACTCTTGCTCTCGACCGTCTTCTTGTTGAATTCGGTAGCAAGATCTTGGAAATTGTTCCTGGAAGAGTGTCTACCGAAGTTGACGCTAGACTTTCCTTCGATACTGAAGCTACCATTAAGAAGGCCATCAGTATCATCGACTTGTACTCCAAGTTTGGAATCTCCAAGGACAGAGTTCTTATTAAGATTGCATCTACTTGGGAAGGTATCCAGGCTGCCAAGGTTCTCGAGGCTGAACATGATATCCACACTAACCTTACCTTGCTCTTCTCTGAGGTTCAAGCCATTGCTGCCGCTGAAGCTAAGGTCACTTTGATTTCTCCATTCGTTGGAAGAATCCTTGATTGGTACAAGGCTAAGACCGGTAAAGATTACTCTTCTGAGGAAGACCCTGGTGTCAAGTCTGTCAACAACATCTTCAACTACTACAAGAAGTACGGTTACAAGACCATCGTTATGGGTGCATCTTTCAGATCTGTCGGTGAAGTTGAAGCACTTGCTGGTTGTGATTTCTTGACCATATCTCCTAAATTGCTTGAGCAACTTGCTAACTCTACCTCTCCTGTTCCAAAGAAACTTGATGCCTCTAAGGCCCAAGCTTTGGACATCAAGAAGGAGTCTTACGTTAACGATGAATCCAAATTTAGATTCGGTCTTAACGAGGACGCTATGGCCACTGAGAAACTTTCCGAAGGTATCCGTAAGTTCAGTGCCGACTGCGTTACTCTCTACAACCAACTCTACGAGAAGTTGGCATGATCTCTTTTATACGAATTCAATTGTCTGAACAATTACCTTTTTTACTTAGTAGCATGCGGTCGTAATAGTATCAGGGCCTGGCCTAACCACCCACCTCCCGACTCTTCCCCCCTAGTTTTTTTATCACCTTCAACTCTAGGTCACTTTTTTTATAACTTCCCCCTCTACACATCACAACCTTTTTTACTTGTTTGAACCTCCATTGCGATGTCAACGCAGACTTCCGAACCTGTTAGGCCCGGAATACCGCCAAGTACCTCTGCAACAATGGAGAACTTCACATTGGATGAAATATTCAGACATCTTAAGTCAAAAGATGGTGCTATTAGAATCAAAGCCTCCCAACAACTCTGCAAACACTTTGTTAGTATTTCGAGGGATATAACGAGTCCAGAACAGATGGCTTCGTATACGAGCTACATAAACAAGAGGATTTTCGGTTTAATCAGCAGCAACTATGTCAACGAACAATTGGGTGGCATAGAGGCCATCAATGGGATGGTAGATCTGATCAACAATGAAGATTCAGACCCTTCCATTCCTCAACTGGGTTTATCTACTACAACCGAACAGAATTCTAACATGATCACTCGTTATGCAAGTTATCTGAGACGATTGTTGTCTTCCAATAATTTACAAGTCATGAGAGAAGCTACTGTTACTCTTGGTAAGTTGGCAATCCCAGGTGGATCTCTTACCGGTGATTTCGTCGAATTCGAGGTCAAACGATCTTTGGAATGGCTGGTCACTGAAAAAGTAGAGAACAAACGTCATGCTGCCATTCTCATCTTGAGTTCATTGGCTTTCAATGCTCCTGCGCTTATCTACCCATACATCAAAGAGATCTTACTCAACATTTGGATCGGCCTGAGGGACCCTTCGCTATCTTTGCGTCAAGACTCTGCCATTTGTTTGCGTCGGTGCCTTAACATCATATACGAACGTGATACCGAGCTTCGCAATTATTGGTTCACCAAATTGTACAATGAAGCTCTCAGTATCTTTAAAGGTGTCACTTCAAATACTTCAAATGGTGTTGGCGCTACTTCATCGTCTTCAGCAAGCAGTATAATCAACAGTCCCCCTGAATTTGTTCATGGTTCCCTGCTTTGCTATAGAGAACTTATATTGCAAGGCACATCTGTTCTTGCACCTAAAGTGGAAGAAATATCAGAAACATTGATGAGTGTTAAAGATTATCGTTCAAGTGATGTTCGTAAGGAGTTTGCATCGATTATTCCTAAGCTTGCTCATTACGATAAGATCCGTTTTGTCGATAAGTACATGCATAGAGTCTTGCTCTACTATATCTCACAACTAAAGATCGGTAAGGACCGCTCTTTCATTCTTGCATCCATTGGTGATATAGCCATTGAAGCAAAGAATAATATTGTCAACTATCTTGATGGTATTGTTCTCGAGAGTATTAGAGAAGGTTTGTCTTCCAAGACTTACAAAGTTAGAAGAGAGTTATCGCCATCGTGTTTCTACTGTTTGGCTAAACTTTCCATTGCACTCGGTGCACCACTCACCAAATTCATCAACAGTTACCATATCTTGACTCTCGTTCTGAAATCTCCAATAAATGACAGTATGCTCAGTTTGGTCAAGATATTTGTCGATAAGTTGCCCTCACTTGGTGCAACCATTAATGATAGACTCATAAATACGATCAGTTTCTGTCTCTCTGGGTATGAGTTTAAACATCCGGGAGCTCCTGATTTTAAACCTCTTATGGATGCCACTCGTGCTTACAACTACCGACATCATATGTTGCAACGAGATGCAAGTGCATTTGCACCTGTTCCAGAGGATATAGATGTCACTTCGTTGGCAGGACTTCCAAAACTGGGTAAATACGAAGATGTTGATGTAATGATCATTATCCAAGCATTGAAAGCACTCAGTTTCTTTGATTTCCGCAATTATAATTTGACTGATTTTGTTCGGCATGCTGCCACTTACTATATTGGTCATGATAATGCAGATGTTCGTTTGAAAGCAGCTTTAACTTCCTCTGATATTTATATGCGCAGCTCGATTTGTTTGGAGCGAAGCGAAAACTCCTTGGCTGCTGTTAATGAGGTATTGGCCAAACTTTTGGCTGTTTCCATTACAGATCCAATTCCTGAAGTTCGTTTACAAGTCATTGCTTCTCTTGGGAAACCGTTTGATGCCCAACTATCACAGGCAAGAAATGTGAGACTTCTGTTTATGGCAATCAATGATGAATCCTTCGCCATTAGGAAAGCTGCGGTGAATCTCATTGGTCGACTCA
The DNA here is from genome assembly GCA_030574155.1 of Xiuguozyma insectalens. Taxonomy (NCBI): domain Eukaryota; kingdom Fungi; phylum Ascomycota; class Pichiomycetes; order Pichiales; family Pichiaceae; genus Xiuguozyma; species Xiuguozyma insectalens. Next base: position 37,074 of record JAJMEL010000026.1, on the reverse strand, counting down.
CTTTCATCAACCCTGCATACATTGTTCCACCTCTTCGTAAGGTCCTTGTTCAACTGTTAACTACCTTGAACTATGCTGGTCATAGTACAAGGCGGAAGGAAGAGACAGCTCTTTTGTTATCGTTGCTTGTCTCTAGCACAGGTGATCTCACAAAGCCATACCTTGGACCAATCATGCATGCTTTGTTGCCGCGTGCCATGGACTCCAGTGCTTCTGTCGCGTCTGCTGCAATTCAGGCTATTGGAGAAATGTCTATAGTTAGTGGTGCCGAGATGTTGAAGTTCATCCCAGATTTGATGCCTATCCTCCTTGAGACGTTTCAAGATCAGAGTCTTACATACAAACGTGATGCTGCTTTGAAGACTCTAGGACAACTTTCGGGTGCATCTGGTTATGTTATCAAGCCATTGACTGATTACCCTCAATTGCTTGGTTTGCTCGTCAATATTTTGAAATCAGATACATCGCCTTATGCAAGAAGAGAGGTTGTTAAATTGATTGGTATCTTGGGTGCTTTAGACCCTTACAAATATCGGGAAGTCGAGAGAGGTAGCCAAGATTCTCAAACTGTTGCCGAACAGAATGCTCCATCCATTGATATGGAGCTTCTGATGAAGGGTAAGTCTCCTTCTAATGAGGAATACTTCCCTACTGTTGTTATAACAACTTTGCTGAAAATTCTCAAAGATCCTTCTCTGAGCAATCATCATCCTGCAGTCACTCAGGCTATTATGCATATTTTCAAGACTTTGGGTGTGAAATGTGTTCCATATTTAGGCCAAGTGATTCCGGGATTTGCTTCTGTGATGCACACTTGTTCGCAATCAATGTTGATTACCTACTTCCAACAATTGAGTGATCTTGTCAAGATTGTGAAATTGAATATCCGTCCTTTCCTGCCACAGATTTTTGAACTCGTTAAAGATTTCTTCAAGTATCCTGACTTACAAGTCACTATCATTGGTGTCATTGAACAAGTCTCGAAGTCCCTTGATGATGAATTCAAGATGTATGTTTTGGATGTTGTTACTATGCTTTTGGATACACTCAATTCTGATGCGACTCCAACGAGGGCACCTTCTCTCAAAGTTTTGAGAGCATTTGTTGTGTTCCGCTATAGTCTTGAACCATACACACATCTTGTGATTCCTCAAATCCTGAAGCTTTTCGAGTATTCTCCTGCAAACGTTAAGAGCGCTGCCATTGAATCTATAGGCCGTATTTCGCGCATTATCAATTTGAACGATTTTGCGTCTGAAATCATACAACCTTTGCTACGTCTTCTTGGAAACAGTGAGAATTCTGATCTTCGCAAAGTGGCCATGAACACTATTTGTGCGCTGATGGTTCAAATGGGAAGTGAATTTGGTGTGTTCATTCCAGTTGTCAGCTCTGTTTTAGTGTTGAACAAGATTCAGTACCCACTGTTTGACCGTCTGGCTAACAAGTTGATGAAGAATGAACCTCTTCCATCTGGATTGGCCATCTACCCTGATGAGGGAACAAACTCCAATGACAACTATGAAATTGACTCTACAGCTCGTAAGCTCCCAGTTAATGCACAAGTGTTGAGAAGTGCATGGGACTGCAGTACTAAACGTACCAGAGAAGACTGGCAGGAGTGGATGAGACGGTTGAGTATCGAACTTTTAAAAGAATCGTCTTCTCCATCATTGCGTGCGTGCTCTTCGTTGGCTACAGTGTATCCCCCTCTTGCTAAGGGTTTGTTCAACTGTGCTTTCGCCAGTTGTTGGAATGAACTTCATATCCAATACCAAGGTGAACTTGCACAATCTTTGTGTATTGCACTTTCATCTCCTAATAGTTCTCCTGAAATTCACCAAACATTGTTGAATTTGACTGAGTACCTTGAACACGATGAAAAGTCGTTACCTATCCGTATTCAGACGTTGAGTCAATATGCACAAAGAAGTCATGCCTATGCAAAGGCTCTTCACTATAAGGAACTTGAATTTATTCAAGAGCCTTCTACTCCTACCATAGAATCTTTGATTAGTATCAATAACCAGTTACAACAGTCTGATGCTGCTATTGGTATTTTGAAATATGCCCAAGAGCATCATGGCATGCAGTTGAAGGAAACTTGGTACGAGAAGCTTGGTCGTTGGGATGATGCATTGGCTGCTTATAGTGAAAGGGAACGTGAAGAACCTGATTCACCTGATATTACTATGGGTAAGATGCGTTGCTTCCATGCTCTTGGAGAATGGGACCAGCTCAGTGAACTTGCTAGTGAGAAATGGTCAACTTCGTCGAATGAGATGAAGCGTTCTATTGCACCTTTAGCTGCTGCCGCTTCCTGGGGTTTGGGACAATGGGAGAAGATGGGTACTTACATAAGTGTGATGAAATCGGAATCTCCTGATAAGGCTTTCTTCCAAGCAGTCTTGTCGTTGTACAACAATAACTTTGCTGCTGCCACAGACCAGATTTCTAAAGCAAGGGACTTGCTTGTGACTGAGATTACCGCTTTGGTCAGTGAGTCTTACAATAGAGCATACGGTGTTGTTGTGCGTGTCCAGATGCTTGCAGAACTCGAAGAAATTATCACATACAAACAGTTACCAGCCGCATCTGACAGACGTACGCAACTAAGGGAGACTTGGAATAAGCGTCTCCTTGGATGTCAAAAGAACGTAGATATCTGGCAACGGATGTTGAAAGTCCGTGCATTGGTGGTTAAACCCAAACAGGATATGGATATATGGATCAAGTTTGCTAACTTGTGCCGTAAGAGTGGTCGTCTTGGTCTCTCTGAAAAGGCTTTGAACTTACTGCTTGATGAAGGATCTTCTGATCGTCATACTTCCAGGGCGCCACCTCAAGTTGTGTATGCGCAATTGAAGTATATGTGGGCCAGAGGTCAGAATAAAGAAGCTTTAAACCATTTGGTGGATTTCACTTCCAAACTCTCAAGGGATTTGGGGGTCAATGAGAGTGAGGCAATTACTCAACCTATTCCAAGAGGAGTTTCAGGTAACATCGAGAAGTACACAAGGCTTTTGGCACGTTGCTACTTAAAGCAGGGTGAATGGAAGATTGATATGAATCCACAGTGGAGTGAGAGTGAGGCAAGCGGGATCCTTGGTTCTTTTTTGCTTGCTACACATTTTGATCCAACTTGGTATAAGGCATGGCATAACTGGGCATTGACAAACTTTGAGGTTATACCTCCTGGCTCAAAACAGTTGAACAACTATGATGATGCAACTCAACAATTGAACGAGTCAAAGATTGATTTGAACACTGTTGTTCATTATGTTGTTCCTGCTGTTAAGGGATTCTTCCACTCCATTTCTCTTTCTCAATCTAACCCGTTGCAAGATACTTTGCGATTATTGACTCTCTGGTTGAACTTTGGTGGTATTGATGACGTTACCAGTGCGATGCAAGAAGGATTCCAGATGGTCTCTATTGATACATGGTTGGACGTTGTTCCACAGTTGATCTCCCGTATCCATCAACCAGATCCTGTTGTTAGTAAATCGTTGCTTGGATTGCTCTCTGATCTTGGTAAGGCACATCCGCAGGCACTTCTTCATCCATTGAATGTTGCTGTCAAGTCTGAAAGTGTTTCCAGACAGCGAGCTGCCTTGACAATCATCAATTCGATGAGACTTCATTCTGCCAAGCTTGTTGACCAGGCAGATTTGGTCAGTAGTGAGTTGATTCGTGTTTCTGTTTTATGGCATGAGATGTGGTACGAAGGTTTGGATGATGCTACAAGGGCTTACTTTAGTGACCATAACGTTGACAAGATGTTCTCCATCTTGGAACCATTGCATCAAATCCTTGAAAAGGGACCAGAGACAATTCGTGAGGCATCATTTGTTAACTCATTCGGTAACGATCTGAATGATGCCAAGCAGTGGTTATTGAACTTCAAGAGAACCCGTGATGTTGCATATCTGAACCAGGCATGGGATTTGTACTATGCTGTTTTCAGACGGATTTCGAGACAATTGCCTCAATTGCAAAGTTTGGATTTGAGGCATGTCTCACCAAAGCTTCTAGCTGTTCGCGATTTGGAACTTGCTATTCCAGGATCTTATGTTGCTGGAAAACCAGTGATTGGTATTGCCAAATTCGAACCAATCTTGAGTGTTATTACATCGAAGCAGAGACCTAGAAAATTGGCGATTATGGGAAGCAATGGTAAGAAGTATACTTATGCATTGAAAGGACACGAGGATATCAGACAGGACAGTCTTGTGATGCAATTGTTTGGACTCGTGAATACGTTACTTGTCAACGATTCTGAATGTTTCAAGCGTCACTTGGATATTCAAAGGTTTGCAGCTACTCCATTGTCTCCTTCAGCTGGTCTGCTTGGATGGGTTCCTAACGCCGATACTTTCCATGAGCTGATCAAGGAGTACAGAGAGCCAAGGAAGATTTATTTGGATGTGGAACATCGGATCATGTTACAGATGTCACCAAACTACGATACCTTGATGCTATTAGAGAAGGTGGAAGTTTTCACGTATGCATTGGATATTACACGTGGACAAGACTTGTACAAAGTGTTATGGTTTAAGTCTAAGTCATCGGAAGCATGGCTTGATAGAAGAACTACATACACTAGATCGTTGGCAGTGATGTCGATGGTTGGTTATATCCTTGGATTGGGAGACCGTCATCCATCGAATCTTATGATGGATAGAATCACCGGTAAGGTGATTCACATTGATTTCGGTGACTGCTTTGAAAGTGCAATTTTGAGAGAGAAGTATCCTGAAAAGGTTCCATTCCGTCTGACACGTATGTTGAGTTATGCTATGGAAGTGAGTGGAATTGAAGGATCGTTCAGAATCACGAGTGAAAACGTTATGCGTGTTCTTCGTGATAATAAGGAGTCGCTTCTCGCCATTTTAGAGGCATTTGCTTACGATCCATTGATCAACTGGGGATTCGATTTCCCAATCAGTGAGATTATTGAAAATTCTGGACATGAATTACCGAATGCAAACTACAATGAACTGTTACGGAATGGACAGATCAATGAAGAGCAAGCCAATGCCATGGCAGGTGAGTATAAGAACGAGGTCAGAAATGCACGTGCCGCATATGTGCTGAATCGGATCAATGACAAGCTCGTTGGAGATGATTTCAAGAGATCTAAGGGATTGGATGTTCCTACTCAAGTTGATAATTTAATCCAGCAGGCCACTTCTGTGGAGAATTTGTGCCAACATTACATTGGTTGGTGTTCGTTCTGGTGAGAATTTGGTTTCTGTGCGAAATATCTTGAATTATACATAATCTATAGTAAAATTTAGTCATAATATGAGAGAGGAGATGCCCTGAGTGGTCGTCGTTATCGTTAGTAATCATCGTGAAGAGAGTGTAAAATCGGCTATATTCCGTCTTTCGGTTTCATAGTCTCAACTTCCTTGTCCCTCAAGGTGTATTGTTTCAAAACAGGATGTTCTGTCTCGTTTATATCCAAGTTGGCGTCGAAATATTTCTCTTTCAAAATGCTTCTGATATTCAAGTCCTTGATGGTGGAATCATGAGAAGAAGTCGGATTTTGTCCCATGTATGAACGTATACAGGAGCTTGCAACCAGTCTTCCTGTCAGTTCTCCAACCCTAGCCCCTATGGGATACCCATTATCGAATCCTTCTTGATAACTGCTCTCTTTGGCCTTGGATAACCCATCCAAGTACCCTTGCTTAGCATGTTTCCTCTTTAAGGACTGAAGTGTCTTATCATTTGGTTCAGGATTTAATCCGTAGGTCTCAACTTCGGGTATCTGTTTGTGTGAATCATCTTCCGAGAACCATACATCATCTTCCTCCTTATCGTCCTTGCATTTCCCACAACAATCGACCCGATCACAAACCATCTCCCTATTTAGCGAAAAATCCGATAGAAGAAGTTAAGAAGAAGAAAAAAAATAACGGGGGGAGAGGGGGGGTAAGAATAATTATATAGTCAGTTGCCCCGGTGAACCAAAGGTCCCAGTAAATCTCCCGGTACGAGATAGATTAGCAAGAGGCGGGTGGAAAATTATTATCTTTCCCCAATATACAGTAGTCGTTCATTTCGCCAACGGGATTTAACTTGGCGGTAAAGGCTGTGGAACTTGGTTTTGGAACATTGTTGATTACAAAATGTCACAAAACGTCATCACGCAGGTTTCAAACGAGCCCAATGACTTGGGGTTGTCCACCGATGAAATTATGGATGATGACTATAACACGGAAATTCATATGGACCTTAGAGGACAGATGTTTACCATATCTAGAGACGATTTGATGGCGCTGCCGGAATCGATCCTGTTGTGTTTGTTCCCGAATGGAGTATTCGTTGATAGAGATGGAAACGTTATTAATAACTTGACAGAGGATGATGTTGTCTATGTTAACTTCTCTCCAGAATGTTTCCAATATATTTGCAAAGTGTTTGACAGTGCGGTCCACGACTTACAAATCAAAGAGGCGGGAGAGCCTCCGTCGTTACAGAACCAAATATACGATGTTAGCGATCCGAACATTCTAAACGATAAACCTTCGATCATTGTTTTAAGAGAAGATTTGGATTACTATGTGATTCCTCCAAAGACTAATATGAAACCAAGTGAAATGCGCAAATTAAAACAGTTGGTTGGTGAAATCTTAGTATCCGATAAGAAGATCTTCAATGGATTGGGATATTCGCCTGATAAGCAATTGAAACCGGCAGAACAACATCTCATGGATATGTTGTGTGCCTCCGGATTTGCATCTGATGGTAATTGGGGTCATCGTTCTATAGAACCTTCAAAGACTATTATATTCTCGTTGACGCTGGTTCGTCTTCAGAATATTAATACTGATTCATCTGTATCTACTCCTGCAGGAACACCTCAGGGCAGTCTGTCTCCTTCGACTAGTCTCAACCCTATCAGTTCTAGTGCTAGTACTACATCTGTTAACAGCACTTCCGATAAAAAGAGATCTCGTTTCAGTGCTTTGGCTCATGCTGTGCGTAAGAAGAAAGAAAAGCAAAATTCAAACGCTAGTAAACTCTTGTTGTTCTGGCGTAAACCTGCTCGTAAGTGTTGGTGGTCAGATATAGAACAAACCATAGATTTGGTTCCAATTGGAATTAAAGACTCCGATGGTAAGCCATTAGGACCTACTTCTGTCACCGTTCATATACGTCGGGTTTGGACTTTGGAACTCTCCATTATTGGTGTTCAATGATTTTATTCTCTCCGTTTCATCGTTTCTTTCCTCAAGTTACATATCTATCTCTTTCCCTCTATAACTATCTATCTACATTATATCTACTTAAAGCTAATTCTCTATCACTCCTCCACTATCGTCACATGACATGACATCATGCCGAGGAGGAAAATTAATAAAAAAGGACAATCCCGATCCAATGTAGATTTCTTCCCCCGAGTACATCACATCTTTTCTTTACTAAGATGATGTCGAGACGTCTTTTCTCAACAGCAAAGAGTGTTTTGAAGAACTCCGAGTTCAAATACTCGTATCAGTTTGACTTCGATCCATTGGTGGCCGAAACCGGTCTTTCCAAAGCCGTTGGAAATACTCCATTGATCAAATTGAACCATCTCAGTGAAAAAACCGGTAGAAACATCTGGGGTAAAGCCGAATGGATGAACCCTGGAGGCTCTATCAAGGATAGGGCAGCTCTATTCTTCATTGAGAATGCTGAAAAGAGAGGTCTTATTAAGCCTGGTGGAACAATTGTCGAAGGTACTGCTGGTAACACCGGTATCGGTTTGGCACATGTCTGTAGAGCCAAAGGTTACAAATGTGTCATTTATATGCCAAACACTCAATCTCCTTCCAAAATCCAAACTTTGAAAGTCCTTGGTGCTGAGGTTCATCCAGTCCCTGTCGCTCCATTCACTGATCCTGCCAATTTCAATCACCAGGCTAAACGTCATGCCGACGCATTGCCAAACGCTTACTGGACCAACCAATTCGATAACTTGGACAACCGTCAAGCTCATATTGAAAGTACTGGACCTGAAATCTGGAAACAGTTGAATGGTAAAGTCGACGTGTTTACTTGTTCATTGGGTACTGGTGGTACTTGGGCAGGTACCACTCGTTACTTGAAGACCCAAAATCCAAAGCTTAAGTCTTTCGTTGCTGAACCTCCTGGATCATGTGTCTACAGTTACGTTAAGAGTGGCCACAAGTCCCTTGAAAGATCTGGTGGCTCCTTCACTGAAGGTATCGGACAAGGTCGTATCACTGGTAATGTTGCCGCTGATATCGATCTTGCTGAGGATGCTCTATTGATCCCTGATGAAGAGACTATTGTCATGCTTTATCAACTTATCGATGAGGAAGGTATCTTTGTCGGTGGTACTGCTGCTCTTAACGTTGTTGCCGCAGTGAGAGCTTCCGAGACTGTTCCTGCAGGTTCTAACGTTGTGACTATTCTGACCGATTCTGCTCACAAGTACGCCGAGCGGATCTTCAGTAAGGAATGGCTCAAGTCCAAGAAACTTTGGGATGTCATTCCAGAGAACCTTAGAAAGTATGCCGTTTTGGAGTGATCAAACCTGTAAAATTGTATTACAATTAGATTAATGCATAATATTAAGAACACCAAATCTACTTCAATCCAAATCCTTCGCAGTAGCTCAATGCCTGTTCCATCTTACTGTTGAAGGTGTCTTCTGTACGGTACTCGCCAAGACACAGTTCATTGAAGCATGTATGTGACACCGGTAGTCTATCGGCACCTTCTTTGTTCCTACTGATCTTGAAATGCAAAGAGGGTAAACCTGTGGCGGGTAATCTGTCAGTTCCAGTAACGAAAAGTAGCACTTTCTTTTGCTTCTCCGTACTGGCATCTTCCATGTATTTCCAAAACCACTTAATGGTATCGTTCTCTGCACGGAATCCCTTGTACCTGGTAATCGATTTCATAATAGAAAGATCCAGTCTTCTATCACTATCATCACCGACCAGCAAAAGTTCGATTTCCTTTGGTGTGAATAATGATAGAGCGTTATCACTCATGATACTGTAGAACCCACGTTCAAAGCTAGCATAAGATCTCTGACAAATATCGTTCAAGAAGAAGTTAACGTACCTTTCGACATACTCATACTTGTTAGAATCGTTCACTGGTATATTGGCTCCGTTTTTAACCAATTCAACCGTCTTGACTTGATCGAATATGTCCTTGTAAGTGATTTCAAAGTATAATCCCAAATCTTGAGCCTCTTTATTCTGTAACATCTGTTTCAACCCTTTGCCCGTTACAGGATCCAATTGAGTGTAGTCTTGAAGTGAAACTTTCTGACCCATAAGTTTCTTGTATAAGGCCTTTGGGAGTTGTAGGTCTAGGATTGTAGAGTTGTAAATGGCCAGACCCAAGACTGCACCTATTAAGTAGTAAAGTTCATCGTTATCCTGGGGAGAAATAGAAAAGTAGCAAAAGTTCGAGCTTGCGTTATAAGAGAAGAGTCCCTTATTGGGATCAAACAACTCTTTGGTCAGTAGTAAAAACCACTCTTTCTTCAATCCACCCGCATCAATTCCAGCTTCATCAACAAATTCAATTTTCAGTAATTTCTTGCAATCATTCTTATGTGCAATGATACTGCGCAGAGAGTCGTTAGTGATAGACTCACGACGAACTCTGATTTTGAAGTAGATATCAACCGGTTTTTTCTTGTTGATCGATTGAATGAAAGCCTCCTCTGCTTTGCGCTCCATTGATCTGCTGGCTTCATACTCAAGAATAGTGATCTTGGCTCCCAACGATATTAAGAAAGGATATTCACAGAATGCAAATAGAGGTTTCGGTGCAGGTGCACTCATCGGGGTAACATTCAGGTAAGTCGCATTGGAATCCGCCTTAAGGTAGTCCAACACAGAAGAAGTTCCTTCTTGTTCATGTTTTTTAACGTTGCGCTTGAACTGCCAGGAATCGAAATCTTGCTTCACATTGACATAATCGACAAGATTATTATAGAAAGTAGACTCAGGGATGATATTCCGAGACTCGTTAGCATTAAAAATGTATGCCAGAAGACGACAGGCGGTCAGAATATGCCAGTCATCGTTGTACTGCTGCAGTTTAATCTTGACGTTATGTTCCGAGTCGTTAGCTTGAGGCCAGAACACTGAAGAAGAAGAAGATTGCATAGGCACATGTGTGAGTCTTCTGCCGCCAGAAGATATGAAAAGAGGGATCCTAATCGACAGATCTGAATCGGAAGATTCTGATGTTGGTCTCGCAAAATGAGCACGCAAGGTGTCCTTATAGTGGACATCATCTGCACCAGACTGTGCATTCAAGTACCTTGAAGAAGATTGACTGATTTTAGCATTGTAGATCTCGTAATCGATACATCTTGTGAGTTGGAATGTGATGTATAGATTAAAGAAATCGACCTTACGGCCTATTTCCTGGGCAGACATTCGAGACCACCAATGTGTGAGGTATCTGGTACACTTCTTATCCATATGAGAGAGTAAACCTATGATTCGTTTGAGAATGTTGTAACTGATGCGTCTTAGTTCACTGCTCAATTGGTTGCCGGTAATGAGACACTCGGGGAGAACAGGGATCTCTAACAGTATGAGAAGCCAGTTAATCTGGGAGATTTCGGTGATATGGTGCGGGTTCCGAAGAGATTCCAATGATGCGATGAGAAGTGTATAAAGAGGTTTGTTTGTTGGTAAATTGCGAATCAATCGATAAAACCGAGCTATTTCATCGAAATCGAGGTTGGACGAATAGTAAGTAGGACCTCGTAAGTTGTTGAATTGGAAAGACCTATTGAGCGCATCAAATGAGGAGAATGTCTGGTAGATTGTTTCGACAAGAGGGGACCAGTTCTGGGTTTTAACTGACTCCTCAATTGCTTCTTTTAAAAATTGGTAACTGATAGGTTGGCATTGAGATGTAGATGGTGCTTCGTTGTCTTCTCCCTTGATAGTGTAGTTGGTTTGACAAACCAGACAGCGGACTCTTTGCACTGAATCTGGGTACTTGATGGTAGTTCCACAGCAACGACATGCACTGGACACCAATGACTGTTGTTGTTTTGGTGCAAGTTTAGAAGAAATTCCAGAGATACTGGAGGATCTGAAAGGTAGAGAGGCTGATACTCTGGGCGGCTGTGTGGTGTCAGTAGATGCAATAGAAGTGGAGCTACTTCTAACAATGTGGGCTGGAATTGGTGGATCTAGCACTGATGGATGAGGCGCAGTGTTCTTCTGTTGACCAAACCATCCGGATCGTCTTTGTTCTGACTCTTGTAGAGCCATGTTCATAAATATGAAGAAGAAGAAAGGGATGGGGCTGGGTAGGAATGGGAATTTTGATAGGAATTTACGATAGGAATGCCTGGCCCCAAAAAAAAAACTGAAAAATGCAATCGGGACGATCGACTCGATGGAAAGATAGATAAGTCGGGACGTAAGTCTAGAGGAAGGATAGGTGTTAGGGAGGATGAAGGTTTAATATGCTGTTTAACACGTTGGTTTGGTAAAACCAACTGTAGAATATGATCTTAAGGTTATGTTAAGGTAATGCCCACTTTGACAAATAGTCCTCTATCTGAGACCCATAGGAGATCTTTATATCATCCCAATTACAGCGACATATCTAATACCAGGACAGACAGATAGATCATTTTCACCCGGTGTATTATCCCGGATGAAGTTAACCTATCGTAATTAGTCACCTTCTTCCCTCCAGCCGCACCCCACACCGATATTACCTTTTTCTAATAACTTCCCACTAGCATCACCCACTCTGTCAAGACTCACGCCTGAAACGCCAGCTGCCCCGATTAGGTAATTTGTTTACCTGAACGCGCTTGACTTTTTTTTCCTTGCAGCATATGCAAGTCTGCAAGAGAAAAAGCGTGCGAGAAAAACCTCACCTAATCGAATCTCGAGTTGCCGTGTGAGAGTTTTTTTCTTTCTTTCTTTCTTTCTTTCCCTTCCCTCTTTAAACGAGTCTTCTTCTTGAAATCCATTACTAGATTCTTCTCAAGATGACAATGGATCCAAGACTGTTACCTCCTCCTGATATACCGAGTCCAAACAAGTCGTTCGAGTTTAAAACTCCTCCACATTCGGCTTCCAAATATGACTTGCGCAAGAACTCTGACGACTCCAATGGTCCTTTGAACTCTTCAACTGAAATCCTCAGACACGGTCTTCTTTCACCAGAGTTATCATCACCTCAGATCCCTGTTGGAATGATGTCACAACAAAAGCAGACTACTAATGGTTCCTCAACGGCGTCTTCAAGTTCCTCTATGATAACCGCGCAACCGCGTCGGTCTCATCCATTACCAGCGCCTGAGTTCTCAAGGAAGAGATCTGCTGCTTCGAATACAACCTCTCTACAAACTATGGCGCCACGTCCTTCAAAAAGATCGCGTCGTTTGAAAGGTCCTCAACATCTACCGTTGCCGGATCCATCTGAAATGACTCCAATTCATTTCGATTCGGATGATAAGCCACCGTTTTCTTACGCTTCTCTCATCGGTATGGCACTGTTGCGCGCACCAAATAGACAGTTAACGCTCTCGCAGATCTATCATTGGATCTCTTCGCATTTCAGATATTACAAGAAGGGTGAGGTCGGTTGGCAAAACTCGATTCGCCACAACCTTTCCCTCAACAAATCTTTTGAAAAAGCTGAGAAGTCAAAAGATGGTAAAGGTCATTTCTGGCGTATCGTCGATGGTTACGGTTATCAATTCTGTGACGTTGAAGAATCCAAACGTGCGGCTTCAGCTGAATCACGTCGTAGGAACCGGGCGCCAACTAAGAAAGCTGTGGCTCCTCCTTCTTCATCTGCTCCACATAACTTACCACCCGTTCAATCTTTACAATTGCCTGACACTCCTAGTATTACGGGAGTTTTGGATGGTGCTGCATCTTCAGGACTCACATCTGCTCAACAGGCTTTGATGTCTCTTGTCCCACAGAAAGTCGATTTCGAATTCCATACTCAACAACATACTCCAGTTAAGCTTGGATCTATCCCAGAACTCACGGCACCTTCGCCTTCGTTCAAAGCTACTGCTAATGGAGAGCACGTTCTATTCAAGCCATCATTCTTCAATAGCCCTGATAGATCGTACTTACAAGATTCTCCAAAGAATGGATTGCCATTCACTTCGTCGTTCAGTTCTAAGTCTAGTTTCGAACTTTCCCCATTACGTTCGTCCGAAACTGGCCCACTGTTAGAACCTCTTACACCAAAGAAGCAAACCGCTGCTCCATCGCCGCTACCATCATCTGGTGCTACTGAACCACTTTCTGGCTCTGCAAATACCACCGCACAAACCTCGATATCCAATATTGCATCTGGATCGGCTAAATTTAAGACTCCTTCTAGTGTCACGCGGACTCCAATTGTTAATGTTGGTTCGTCTTCGATTATAAGGAAACTATGGGCTTCCCCTTCATATTTGGATGATTTCTATGTCTCGCCAAGTGCAGCCGCTGAAGCCTCTGATAGAGCTCTCTATGGCTCACCACTGGCTTCAATTAAGAATAAGCGCGTTCAAAGCCGTCATTCTCGCGGTAATAGTCAAGGAGGAAATGGATACACTACAAATGAAATCTTCGGAATAGACGTCTGTTCAATCAATTGCAACCAGCAAGACGATCTTAATTAGTCTATCAAGAATCCAATGTGTTATCTTCTTTCCAGCTCGCCTATTACTCCGCATGCATGTATGGTCATATTTTCCATTGATTTTAGGAAAGTCCTACCATTACCCTACTCCGACTTACCCACATTCGTTTATCTAAACCGTTACCAATTAAATTTAATCGTTTTTTTATTTCTAGATATGTCAACCATTGTACTAACGTGTCCCGTGTATGCTATAAGGATCTTCATGGTATGCCTTCTTGGATACCCAGATCTCTTTGAACGTACTTAGACTTGCTAAGATCGAGCCTCCAACGAAACAACTCACTTTCCGATCCTTGGATGCATAGATTTTGAGTTTTCTTTCGTGGTCTATTTTTTGCAGATCATGTAACAACCTGGATCCGAATCCTCGAAGTAGGGTAGAACCTCCGCTCAGAACGATGCTTTGGAATAATTTATCTCTGAGATCAATATCTGCTCTCATTGTAGCGTAGTAAAGTGCCTCTTGAACAGGGGTCTCTTCAAATCCTAAACTCTGAGGATCGAATAGAAGCTCGCATGGTGAAGTTAACGACGATTCTGCCATCGAGACTTTCTTACCATCCGGTAAAGTGAATTCGTGCTTGGCAGATGTCGAATCGTATGTTAAGTACTCCATTATCCTGTTATTATCCTTGGTTTTTGGTTCTTTGGCCACAAATGCCAACCGCTCTTTCAAACTACGAACAATTTCAAACTCCGCAGATGAACTCAAGAAATAACCAGATCTCATCAGTTCCGTTTGAAGTTGTGTGGTGATATCTCTTCCAGCCAGTTCTAATCTTTTGGTTGATCCGGGAATGGAGAATCCCTCATACACGGGGACAATAGAAGTGATACCATCACCAGAGTCCACAACAACTCCAGTAGTTCTACCTGTTGAATACAATGAAAGCACGGCCGGCAATGCAATGTGTAATGCAGGGAAGTTGAACGTCTCAAATAGCACCTCTGCCATCTTCGATCTGTTAGTACGCGGATTCAATGGTTCTTCAGTGATACATAGGGGATGATCTTCCGGCTTACAGTCAAGATCTGTAATCACCTGGTTCCATATCTGTTCCATGTCTGTCCAATCTTCCACTATACCCTTGTTAATAGGATAGTTCAACCTCAATAACCCCCTCAGGTTCTGAGCTTTGGTTCCAATGAATCTATCCTTGGCGGATATCGAAGATGGCATCACTTTCGAGTACTTGGGCGATCCTATTATGTTATGCCATTGTAACTTTGGTCTCTCATCACCGGAAAACCCTGCCTTTATTACCCCTGATCCGTTGTCAATGACTATGGGTTGGTTGTATATCCTTTCCGACATGTAAACAAGTGAGAGAAATTCATTTCGGATTTCAGATTTATATAGGAGAGGTAAGGAAGAGAGGTGGTGAAATGGGGGTTGTAGAGGAAGGAGTAGGAAAGAAGTAGTGTGGGTGTATGTTGCACAGCGTTGTATATTGATTTGATATGTAATGTAATGGTTCTGTGTGGCAGTATTAAATAGTTCGGGTTATTATCAATAATTACTCCCCAAACTACTTTAATCATAGTACTGGTCATAATAAATCCTCAAGGATTCACTTAATAATTTATTCGAATAAGGAATTAAAATATCTATATTATAGGACAGTATTACTATGCAGTGGTAGCTTTGGTCATGAACAGATGCATCTAGACAATACATCTGTGAAGAATCAAAGCACAAGTGCAACTATTTTTGAAATTCCCAATTGTCACAAAAGTTCAGTCATACCGTGACTTAAACACAGTAGTAACGATCACCAAAGTCACCAACACCAGGAACAACGTATTTATTTTCGTTCAACTTTTCATCAATCATTCCAGTAACAATGGTAACTTCAGGATATTCCTTACGGAACACCTCGATACCTTCAGGTGCTGCAAGAACGTTCAAGAAAATAATTCTGTTTTCTGGAACACCCTTCTCCTTGAGAACATCGACTGCCATAGAGGCAGAACCACCAGTGGCAAGTAATGGGTCAAGCAAAAGGACATAACGCTTAGAAATGTCGGCAGGAAGCTTGACATAGAACAACTTAGGAGTAGCAGTCTCTTCGTCTCTTTGAATAAGAATCTTTCCAAGACGAACAGATCTACAACAGTCTCTCAAACCTTGCTCCATAGATTCTCCAGCACGAATGATGGACACTCCACAGATCTTACCTTCGAAGTCACATCCTTCGTATGGACATCCAGTAGGAGTCACAATAGTCTTGGTCTTGACTGGCAACAAGTTCAATCCTTCTTCCACCAATCTACGAATGATTCTATCCGAGTAGAACACAAAGTCCTCTCTGCTGGTTTCCTTATCTCTAATAATGCTGTCGAGGGTTAGTTTTATCTGAACAATATCCGCGAAATACAACACTGCGATCCTGCAATACTGCAATACTATTCATACTTACGTGTAAAGACACTTCAACTGGTTGGTCTGTGTCAACTGGTAGATGTTTTTAGAAATCTCTGGCATCTTGGTAAAAGGGAAGTAGTGTGATCTAAGAGGGAAAGATTTGAAGAAAGTGAAAAAAAAAGTTAAGTCGGGGACTTTTTTTTTCATCCGCTATCAGGCGGTTTCCCCAAGAACCCTATGGGGAACCATTGAAAGCTGTCAAATTGATACGTCCAAATTCGGTAATTTCCGAGTCCTAGTTATATGTACTTGTATATATACAGATTAGATAGATATAGACAGATCAATTGCCATAGAGAAATTTGAAACTGATCTCATAAGCTATCAATTTCCGCATTTGAACCACCAATTCTTGTGGTCCGTTCAATGTCTTATCGTCAAGATTTTTAGATTTTGCAACCTGATAAACTTTATCAACACGACCGACGGTTTCCGGAACTGCCGTTATCTCTTCGTCGTAGATATCTAACACTTTGATAATTTCGATCAATTGGTCCAGAGTATACAGGCCAGTGTTGAAATATGGCATGAACAACAAAAACAATGCCGGCTTATAATAAACAGGCATGTAATGGAACTGTAAGAGCTTGATCAACTTCGCAAATGAATTTGCATTTTTCAAATGCTTGGCTTGCAATATTTCTCGAAGTAGTGCATATGGAGCCAACGCCTGCCTGAGAATAGGAGAAGAAGCAAAGTCATCTTCATCAACTTTCTCATTCAACTTCTCATCCTGATATTCTCCTCCTAACAGCATATTTTCAAACAATTTCCACATCGTGCTGACAACTTTAGATGGATTACCAGCCTCAGCAAAGCATTCTAACGATTCATAGTCGTACCCCATTTTCAACAGCTCCTCACCTTGGATATTGTAGATGCGCACAGCCGTCTGTGGCAACTTCAACTTGGCACATATCGACAGACACCATTCAAAGTCATCGTTGTTTTCAATCTGATACGTTGGCAACATCTCAGAGAGTATTTGTCTGGAACTTGCATCATTCGTATTGATAAGTATACCAGTTCCAGTAGCAAATAGAGATTTACTTGTAAGGTATGACAACGCAAGGTCCTGAACCATCTTATCTATGGTCACTTCAACGGCATTATCGGTACTTTGTTGAGAGTAATGCTTTAATAGTCCGGCAGCTTCCAAAAGAATCGCACAGTACGTTGCTATACTCTTATCCAGCATTTCTAATGATGCTATAACACGAAGGTACTTCTTTTCAAACAAATCCAAACAGATAGTTTCCCACGAGTAAACATTATCAACGGGGAAGCTGTCCACGGAGATCTTCAAATATTTGGTTATGAGGTCTATTGATGGCAACTGGTACATGTAATGTGCCAACAAACAATCATACCAATTGCTGGTACTCTTTCGAATCATCTTTGAAGAACCAGACATGCATGCAATGACTTCTCTCAATGCGACTGCGATCTCGACGTTTTCATACGTCAATATAGCAGCACTATCTCGAAGCTCCACTGCCCGTGCCTTCCACGCAAGGAATGCCTTAGAATCGTAAGAGAACTGCATAGCATTGTAACTGCCCAACAATGGTTGCAATCCTTGGACAATATTGTACAAGTTTGGGTCGGTCTCTTTCCATGCAGAGTATCCACTTTTATCTATGGCTGAGAGAGCTTCTTGAAAGTATCCACGCAAGATCAACGTCTTTAGATATAAATACCAAAATTCATAGTTCTTGTAAGGCTCATCTCCTGAAAATGCCTTTGATTCTAACGTGTCGTCGGGTTGAATGTCTGCTCTATTGACCCATATTTGCAAAAGTATAATCTTTTCATCGTCAGCAGCAAATTCCAAGGCATTTAAGAGATTCAACACGTCCAGGGACTCCTCATAATTGAGGACAGAAGAGTCATTGTCTGAATCTTCCGAACTCATTTTATCTGAGATTAACTGTTTTAAATGCTCAATCATACCTGTAATCAACACTCGAAGAGATTCACGTCTTTTCTCTTTCTCGGACTGTATCACACTAAGAACACCAATTTCATCTGTTTCATCCGCATACGTCTTGTAGGTTCTGTTTGTAAGCAATGGCTCAAAATCATCATATACATCGTTGAGGAACTTCTGTTTCGGGGTTGTTGTATCAATAAGTGGCTCCAATTCAAATGGGAACAACTTTGTTTCACTAGGTTTGATCAATGCTGTGTTTCTATCTTCATGTTCAGCTTGAGGCTCATCATTGCCCGACACGTAGAGCAATCCTGTGTTTTGAGTATTGTCTATAGTGAGGTTCAAGTGTCTACCGTTCTTCAGCCAATCTGGATCTTCATGCAATGGTCCTTCTCCGTATGGTAGCCTGGTCACAGGAAGTTTGGATTGTTCATCAATCTGCTCCGGATACGAGTCATACTTGGCAGGAAGAACGATCTCCTCCATCGACTCATCATTATCTATAGTAGACAGAGCCTGTCTGCCTTGGATTCCACCCATCAACATAGATCCGCTCATAGTTTGGAGAAAGAAGAGCTGTGTTGATTTGAGAGGAAGAAAAAAAAAACAGGTCGAATTCCGTTTAAAGAAATTAATCAACTTTTTTCTAGGTTTTGAAAAATTTCAAACTACTAAGGATCACTGATGGGGGATACAAAGAAACAAAAAGAAGAGGGTTCTTTGTCGACCACAGAAGGTGTGACTCGGTTCCTAAGAAACAAAGGAACAAGTATAGACGAGATATATGATTTGGGGTCAAAATTGTTAGACGAAGACCCGAAGTATCACCTTCCGCAGAAGGAGAAGTTCATATTCGAGCTTCTCTGTGATAGATTGTTGCAACAAGGTTTACCGCAAGTGAAGAACAGTGTCAAGATATGGGATCTGTTCTATAAGACATGGATAAAGTTAGACAATGACAAGAATACTGGCGACCGTGTGCTGAGAAGAGCTAAGGTTAATGATATCTTCACAAAGTCTGTCGAGGTTATAGATGTGCATAATACGGAGTTGGTGGAGAGACTTGTTCAATGTATAAGGTTGGCGCTAGATCAGGATCGGGTAACATTCACACAGAATCAAAGTTTACAGATCGTTGCCAAATTGTTAGAGATAGAGGCTGATCAGGTGTCTGATACCGTGGCATCTACACTGTATGTCATTCTCAAACAGTTTAGTTCAGGAGTGGTTAAGTATACCAAAAAGAACGTCAATATCTTTTGTGGTACCTGTCTTCCGAACACTTTGCTCGTGGCAGAGATATACGGGTATTTCAAAGAAGTTGTACAAGATCTATTGCTGGATCCAGCTAATCTACCAGATTGCAAGTCGAACCTTGGATTCTTCGTTAATAACGCAAAAGCGCAGAATCGAATCGGTACTAAAGAACTTGTTCTGCTGTTTCAGATTGTCATCCCACATCTTCAAATATCTGATATAGAGGAGATTCTTACAGATTTCATCAAACGGTTCCCAGAGAGTACCGCTAGTCTGTTATCAGAGGTTGTTAAACTTAATAGGAGATTGTCTACCAAGTTTCTGTCGGGCCTGGTTCAAGGTGCACTCAGATCTCCAAGTGACAGTTCTAATGTTGTTCTGATCCAGGCAATGACAAGAAATTCCGAGGTTGGTGTAAAATTCGCTAGAAACATCTTTGAAGTTGTCATGAAAAACCAGGATTTTGATATCCAACTCTCTTTACTAGAAGCCGTCTTTAAGTGTTACTTGGGATCCAGAGATGTGCAAAAATTCATCCAGATTTGGAAGAAATACATCGTTCAAGATAAGAACAGCGAGACTGCTATTACATCTGATCGGTTTGCTGCTCTTTGCTCGAAGTCTTTGGCCAATCTACCATACTCTCAAATCGAAGGTATAGTAAAAGAATTGACCAACGGGTTCAAATATGAACCGAAACCGAACGCTTTGCCTCTAATTTCCATTTGCAAGGGACTTCTATTTGAAATTGACAATCATGCTCACAGTTCTGCGGCCACCAGATCTGCGCAAAAGCTCAAGCCGATGCTCATGAAAGTACTCAATGCTGAAGAGAAGGATTGGAAACTTCGATCCAATATATTTATGCTCTATGATCTGGATGAACTCAAAGAGGAAGTGGATATCAAGGGATATCTACATGATTATAAATCGGAAAGCTCTCCTGAGTATTACTATACGATCTTTAGAATTTTAGAACAGGACCAAACTAACGCCAAAAAGGTTCTTTCTGCCTTCGTTAAGACTTTCAGCAAGACTAAAGACGAACAGTTCCAGAGCACAGTGTTTTCAAGATGGTTGGTTCTGTTGAATTATCTGTTGAGTGAAAAGGACTTGGATAAAGTTGTCAAAGTTCTCTTTGCATCTGATTCTTTACACCAAACCTTAGAGAATCCTATCATTCATGAACAGAAGAAATTAATGTCATCCATTATTGCCTTGATTATAAAAAAATCAGCAAAAGGCAGAGAGACAGGTATCGAACTGATCCCTCACCAATGCTATTCAAAAGAAGAGAGACAGGCTGCAGTGAACGCATCATACAACCTAGCAGTCTCTAAATGTTCTTCTGAAGTTAGACGATCGGCCCTTCAATCCATAATCAAACTTTTGAAGACACCTGTTCGGTCGAAAGTGGAAACAGATATCGAATCACTTTTCAAACTCATCTCTACTAATGACGATCAACTTGATCTTGCATTAGAAATTGCTGATACTGTTTGCAAGACGAATATTTCTCAGAAGAATGGAGAGTACTTGGATGAACTATTGAAGCAACTGCTGGCACATATTCCGAATGCCAAGATTCTCAACAAGTCACCTTACTTGAATGTGGCTTTAATATTCTTAGAGAACAGTTACAAGTTGAAGAATGGAATGGAGTCCTTTGAAATGCTTTCGAGTCTGTCCCGGAAATGCACAAAGAGTCTTTCGCAAAAACATTCAGACGAAGATACCAAATGGCTTTGCGATACATTGGCAAGAATCGAATATTTGAACAATACCGTGATAGATAAGACTGCTGCACTTGCTGCTATCAAAAAGCAAGGAACTAATGTCAACGTGCAAGAATCACTGTTTTGTCTTGCCTCGGCACTGCACGGTACATATCACCCAGAACACATTTTTGCTCTCTTCATTGCTCTGGGAAGCTCCAAACAGAATGACGAAAGCATACAAAGGTTCATTTCACAACTTTCATCTGAGCAGTTGTTAACATCATGGGAATTCACTATTGATGGATTGAAGAATGCCAACAGTGACGAATGCAATGCTTACTTGACGTTGATCTATAGTTTCTTCAGTCAGATCAAGAAACCGGAGGATTCAACCCTATATCAATATCAACTTCTTACAACCAAATCCTTGTCGATAGTTCTATGCATCGATGGGTTGGAACAGTTGCCATGTCTGGAAAAACTGTTGAAAGCTCTGTTGAAAGTAAGCAGCGGTAAGTCTTGGTTATTGGATCAATACTCGGTGGAATTGATGCTCACATTAGTGAGTAAATTGAGCTATTACAACGATGTGGCAGTTTACATCGCCTTAGCGCAGTTATTGTCTCAGATAGCATTGAACCAGAAATCGAAACTTTCTCATCACATGAACCTTCTGGCATCGTGTGTGATCTCTCTAATGCAACCTCTTTTTGAACGTACCGAAGATTCATCAGTTTCCAAATCCAAGGATTGTGCTGAATCATTTGAGAGATTGGTCAGTAACATCTGTGAAGCATCCTCAGCAGTCTACGGTAAGAGAACAAAAGATATATCTGTCACTGCAATCATGGAAGCTGCTCAAAAGAGATTGAGGAGAACGTTACCGGTGGTGATCTTGCAGTACCTGTACTTTTTCCTACGGTACCCGGTGAATATAGAAGTTAGAGAGCCGTTGACCAACAGTCTTTACTCGATTTTCAACATTTTGAAAGAAAATGAGCTTAATTATTTGAACGTGAGCGTTGACAACGATGGAAGATCAGCATTGAAGAAAGTCTATGCCGATTATGTTCAGTTCGGTAAATGGCATGGAGATTAGACTACATAGAAATGCATATAAAAAAAATTCCAAGAGAATCCCAAATGAGTACAAAAAAATCCTTGAAAAATTTACTTCCCTCTAAAGTTCAAATTGAAGAAGAAAGGATCAAAGGATCAAAGGTTGAAAGATGGGTGAAATAACCGAACTAACAGACGAAGACATCAAACATGAAGCCGTTGAACTGTCAGACGGACCAGAACTCCCACCAGAAATATCAGAGTTCGCCGGAAAGTCGTCTGATAAGATTGTAGATGAGCTCGCTAGCGATCCGTTCTTTATGGATCATTATGATCCTGAGAAAGACGACGGAACAAACACAGCATTGGAGGCCTTGAAAGCGATGAAGGAGGAAGGAACACCTATAGAAAGAGCCGAATCATTTAAAGAACAGGGAAACACATGTTACAAGCAGAAGAAGTACAGAGAAGCCATCGAAGCCTACACTAGAGGTTTAGATGTCGAGTCTGGCGATAAGTATACGGAGGCGGCATTGTATTTGAACAGAGCTGCTTGTAACTTAGCGTTGAAAAACTATAGAAGTTGTATGTTGGATTGTGACGAGTGCTTGAAAAGACAACCGAAGAATGTTAAAGCGTGCTATAGAAGTGCATCTGCCATGTTTGCACTTGGGAGGTATGACGATGCCATCATCACACTTCAATATGCGCTACAATGCGATGATAAGAACCCATCAGTAAAGAAGTTGATGAAGAAAATCCAAGATAAGAAACAGTCGATCGCAGATGCTAAGATAAGGTCAGAGAAAGCAGCTGCACTTAAACAGCAGAGAGACAAGAACCTTTCGACTGGGTTGAAGAACCGTGGAGTCATTGTTCTTGAATCCGAACAGATTGGTACAAATGGTCATGAGATTCGGTTGGAAGACCCTGATGATATCAACTCGGAGCTTTTAATCCCTACCGCTGTCATGTATCCACAGACCTCAGAGTTTGATTTCATCTCTGAAGTTGGCGAGAATGAGACTCCATTGACAGTGATAGAGACAATTCTAGCCAGACCAGACGGATACTATTCCAGTGGAGAACATGGAAAGTTTACTGTCAAGGATTTGGATGCATACCTGGAAACCGAATCCGGAGGACTTATCAAAGCCGGTAAGAAGTTGCCAATTTCCAAATTGTTGAAAGAGGGCCATGCACCATTGTTTGGAGGTACTTTACCACTGTGGGTGATTCCAAAAGCAGGTGCAAAGGAATGGATTTCATCCTGGAGTAGAGCCGATGCTTTAAAACGTCGCGGCAATTGATACCCGTACGCAAAGGCTTGATCCACTTAATTTACTACCCCATATCTCCCCTATATAGAAAGAATCCTTTGCTTTGAAATAAAATTCTAATCTTTACAAATTGAAAATTTTGGCTCTTTAAACATCACTTTATGTCTTTAACTTTGAAGAGGAAGAGGCTTCAATCCGGGCTTTCTGTGACCCAGAAAGTCTTTGTTCGATCCAGACACGGTGGAGCAACCAAAATAGTGCGCGAACATTACTTGCGAGATGATATTCCATGCTCTTCTCAAAGTTGTCCATTATGTCAAGATCTGTACAAACCAGATGTGAACTTTGAAACTCCGCATCCGATCCTCTCTGACGAGCCACTGAGCGTCAAAGAGTCATCAATAGGCAAGCATTATGTGATGGTTGATACTAACGTTGTGTTGAATGCCATAGACATGTTGGAAAGCAACTCTGTGTTCTACGATGTGATTATTCCTCAGACTGTCCTTGAAGAGGTGAAGAATAGAAGTTATCCTATCTACATGAGATTGAGGAATCTGAGCAAAAACGAGGAAAAGAGATTCATAGTGTTCCACAATGAGTTTAGAAATGATACTTACTTGGCTAGAAAGAAGAGCGAAACTATGAATGATTATAACGATAGATTGATTAGACGGTGTGCGAAATTCTATCTCGAACATTTGGAAGAGACAGGTATCAAGACCGTCTTGCTTACTGGTGACAAGGATAACAAACAGAAGGCACTCGATGAAGGTATATTGGCATTGACTTTGCCAGAGTATGTCAATATCTTACCCAACAGCAACGAATTACAGGATATGTTACCATCTAAGGAAGGTTTTTCTGCCCATTTCACAGAGATCAAGTACCCAGAGTACTATTCTGCGGCAAGACTTATTGGAGGTGTTAAGAACGGCTCTTTGCACCAAGGTAATATTGACATCTCCTCATACAACTTCTTGGAAGGTTCTGTTCGTCTCAACTCTTTACCTAAACCTTTACTTATTCTTGGCAGGGAGAACTTGAACCGTGCATTCAATGGCGATACCGTGGTCGTCGAGATATTACCTAAAGATAAATGGAAGAGACCATCCACTGAGATTTTAGACGAGGAAACTATCAATAAAGACGAAGTGGGTGACCAGGATGATGACGAGATCGTCATCACCGATAAAGAGCGTCGTATGTTGGCCCAAGAAGCCGCTAAAATGCAAGGCGTTGATGCCGAAGAGGATAAAAAGATTGTTCCTACCGGTAGAGTCGTTGGAGTGATCAAGCGGAGTTGGAGACTCTATGTGGGACAGCTGGCACCAAATTCTGTTGATAAGGATAAAGTTGAGACAGGTCATGCTGCCAAGAATTGTTTGGTCATATTGATGGATAGAACACTTCCTAAAGTCCGGATTCGTACCAGACGTGCTCGCGAACTGATCGGTAAACGAATTGTTGTTGCTGTTGATGCATGGCCAACCACTTCAAAGTTCCCAGAGGGACATTTAATTCGTACCCTTGGAGAGATCGAGGACAAAGACGCCGAGCAAGAGGCTCTTTTGCTTGAGCATGACATTGAGTACAGACCATTCTCTAAAAATGTTCTTTCCTGCCTTCCTAAAGAGGGCCATGATTGGAAAGTGCCAGAGAATCTCGATAACGGAGATCCATTGCTCGCCAAAAGAGCAGATTTAAGGGATCGACTCATCTGTTCGATCGATCCTCCAGGATGTGTTGATATTGATGATGCATTGCATGCTAAACCATTACCTAATGGGAACTATGAAGTCGGTGTCCACATTGCTGATGTTACACATTTCGTCCAACCAGGAACTGCTAT
Organism: Xiuguozyma insectalens; assembly: GCA_030574155.1. Classification (NCBI taxonomy): domain Eukaryota; kingdom Fungi; phylum Ascomycota; class Pichiomycetes; order Pichiales; family Pichiaceae; genus Xiuguozyma; species Xiuguozyma insectalens. The sequence goes on along the minus strand of JAJMEL010000026.1, from coordinate 11,873 downwards.
TGACCAAGAAGGTGCAGCCAGAGGTACAACGGTGTATCTCGTCGATAAACGTATAGATATGCTGCCAATGCTTCTTGGTACCGACTTATGTTCTTTGAAACCGAACGTGGGGAGATATGCATTCTCTGTGCTTTGGGAGATGGATGAAAATGCCAATATCATTGACACAAAATTCACCAAATCCATTATATGTTCGAGACATGCATTTGCATATGAAGAAGCACAGATCCGTATCGATAATGCATCGATGCAAGATGACCTCACTAAAGGTATGCGTACACTCTTGAAGCTTTCCAAGATTCTCAGACAGAGACGGTTGGATGCAGGTGCTCTCAATTTGGCATCACCCGAAGTTAAAGTTCACATGGACAGTGAAACTTCTGACCCTAGTGAAGTGGAAGTTAAGAAGTTACTTGATACAAACTCTCTCGTTGAAGAATTCATGCTTGCAGCAAACATTTCTGTGGCACGCAAGATTCACGAGGCCTTCCCTCAAGTGGCCATGTTACGTCGTCACGCTGCACCACCTGCTGCGAACTTTGAAATTCTTAATGATATGTTGCACGTTCGCAAAGGCCTTTCACTTTCTCTGGAGAGCTCAAAGGCTTTGGCCAACTCTTTAGATAGATGCGTCGATGAGAAGGACCCATTCTTTAACACCATGGTTCGTATTATGGCAACAAGATGCATGACGGCTGCTGAATATTTTACTGGAGGTAGCTTTGGTTACGAGGATTTCCACCATTATGGTTTGGCCGTTGATATTTACACACATTTCACATCTCCTATTCGTCGGTACTGTGATGATGTTGTTCACAGACAACTGGCTGCGGCTATTGGATATGAACCACTTAGTTCTTCACACATGGACAAGGATAAAATGGATTTGATCGTGAAAAATATCAATAAACGTCATAGAAACGCTCAGTTTGCCGGTCGGGCAAGTATAGATTATTACGTTGGACAGGTTATGAAGAATGCGGAATCTTCAGAGGAAGGTTATGTTATCAAAGTGTTCTCAAACGGTATAGTGGTTTTAGTTCCTAAGTACGGTGTTGAGAATTTGATCAAATTGGATACTTTGGGAGATCCAGAAACGGCAGTTTTCGAAGAGGACAAGTACAAACTTACGTTCACCACTACTGAGGGTAAAGAGAGAACTGTGGCAGTGTTTGACCGCGTGGAGGTCCAGGTCAAGTCGCATTTGGATGAGTTCACCGGAAAGAGGAAAGTGCAGTTGTTGCTAAAATAGTATATATCCTTATAGATTTGTCAACCTAAGGTCAATACCGTCTTCTAAGTCATTGAAAATATCTCTCAAATATCTATCTCCTGTGCTATCGAGGAATTCCCAGAGCTTATCGCTTCTTTCAACAAACTCCTGAATCTTCGGAGTATTTGGATCAGGCGCAGTTTGTTGGGGTGTGAATAGTATACCGTCAGTTCTTCCGTAATCGGTATGTCTTGAAACAAACCGTTTCTCACCCGATTGTTGCAAATTCATGTAAGAATCTATTCCTATACTACCATCAACGAAAACACCATTTTGTAAAGCATCATCTCCTATAGTTGTATCGTTAGTACTGTGGTCCAAAAGACCTCTGATCACTTCGGATAATCTTTCAAAGATGTCTCTGAAAATAATAGCTTCATTCCATCTCTCTGCCATGACATAGAGAATACTTGAGCATGCATTGACTGTGTCATAGATTAGACTGCGACGCTTCCATTCCAGTATATGCAGACTGTTGTCAAGCCAAATACAATAAAGAAAAGAAATCCCTGACACGAAACAGCACTGCATAGAAAGCCATGTATAACTCAGACGACCCTTCAGGTGCATGCTCTTGTAATTGAGGCAGGTAGCAGAAGCACTCTCGGTGAAAACTTTGAACCATTCGATGTATTTTGGGGGAGCCTTTAACTTTAGCTTTCCAACTTCAAGAACCAATGGACGGAGCATCAGAAGCATTGAGTTATGGTAAGAGATGAATGACCAGTTATCTGTCTCATACGAAGAACGCGCATCCTCTCTATATGGAAAAGTCTTCATCCAGCCATTCAATTCCAACATTATTTGAACTCGGGTTGCATCCATTTCTTCTTCATCCATCACAGAGTTTCGCTTATAGATGAATGTGCAAATGTTTGATTGGATTTGTCGCAATCTTACAACGTGACATGCAATACGAGTCGCTGGTGTTTCTATCGGTAATGGAATATCAATATCAGCGTCGCTGATACTAAATGGTCTTCCTAATACCAAACCATTAATCCTTTCAATACCGTATGCTGACCAAAATATTCTGCTTCGAAGATCGACATCGGGACCTGTGTGACCCCGATATGGCTTTCTATGAAGTCCGATAGCCACCGCTGTACGGATGGCAAGCCCAATAGTTAGCCAAAGGGAGGCTCCACCGGGCATCTTTTGAGAAAATACCGACATGAGAAGATACGCCTGAACAGCATGCAACGTATTGGCATCAACGACCGAAGTGACCGTCTTAAATGCTTGAAGGTAGTATGCTTTGGTGGTAGCAGCTTGTGTACATGCTCCCACAAGCTGTGTACTGATCGCAAATATCATATATACAAAGAAATTAGCATCTGGTGAAATGGTGGAAGAATCATTGCTATTCACAACTTGTTCAAACCACATTTCAACCTCTTTCCAATCCAAAAAGGGATACTGACACTGAACAGTTCCCTTGTACACACTAAGAAATACCTCCGCATCTTTAGGAGCCACCTTAATGGAGGAAAGACTCACCAATTCATCTTCACATTGGCAAACGGATGGAATAGATGATGCAGGATCCGTGTAACATCGAATACTACTAGATATAGCTCTTGCTATGGAATATGCACTCGTTTCTCCAATATATCGGGATTCTCCAGATACCCCCAAAGTAATCAGACCAACCTGTTGAGCCAAATCTTTCCGGGAACCAGAAGGTTCCGAGATTGCATTCTTTTTATCATCAATGGCATCATCTGTTGAAGAGACAACAGTGGTTGATCCTATATTTGCTAACCGAGATCTGAGAAATTCGTTATCTTTTTCTAATTTCTCAATATAATTCCTCGGGATCTCCCTCCCAAGTGGAGGAAATAATATGGTACAGTCCAATCCTCGCTTTTCACAGTTCAGGCAGGTCGGATATCTCCCATCACATTTCTTTCTGCGACGCTTGCATTCTGCACAAGCAGACATCTGATGGCGGGAAGATTTACGCCGCTGAATTCTCCGAACTGGCTCTTCTGAAACGGACATTGCAGAAGCGGATGAAATATTGCCACCATTTAGCATACGTGCGGAATCTAGCGGTTTATAATATTGTAATGTATTCGAATACGATTCCATAAATGTACTTTGAATGTGATATCAAACAAAACGGCGCAAATAACCTCCATTTATTGTTAATATACGCGGCGGCTTATTACGCGATTGGGTCCTTATCAATCCACAATTTTTGAAATAGGAAAAAGAAACGATATCGAGAGATATGTATGTTTCTTTTTCAATCGGCGCTTAAACACGCCGGGCTCAATTGAATGAATGCGACGTTACAATCTATAAAAGGGAAAGCCTAGACGAAGGCAGCGATATTATCACTTAGCCATGTCCTTTTACCCTTCTGACCAGAAACTCCCCCCACTGGGCGCAATCTGTCTTGATTACACCGATGATATTCATCGGCCCCCGGGAGACCCACTCAATGAAGATTCATTTGCTTTCCCATTAGTTTGGGAAACAGTGCCAAATGCTACTGTTAGAAACGTTGTCAAGGCGAAGGTTTTCACTGATGAATATTTACAAACTTATGTTGATGCGGTCGAAAAGCTTGCAAAAAAGGGAGCTATAGGAGTCATTACATCGTGCGGATTTTTGGCACAGGTTCAGACTCGTCTAGCTGAAAAAGTCTCCATCCCGGTAGCAACTAGCAGTCTGTTGCAGATCCCTTACGTTTTGACAATCATATCTCCAAAACTGCATGTTGGAATTCTCACATATGATGGCACTGTTCTTGGAGAGCCCCACCTTAGGGGTGCTGGCCTGACAACAGAAATGATGAAGAGAGTTACTATTGTTGGATCATATGAAGATGGCCCTCTTCATGGGATTATAAGAGACGGATCCAAGTATATCCACGAGGAGATGGAAGAGGAACTAAAGTCAATGACTAAGGACTTATTGAAGAAGGATCCCAAGATTGGTGCAATTGTCTTAGAATGCACCCAAATGCCACCCTTTGCCAAAGCAATTCAAGAAGTCTCAGGACTTCCAGTCTATGATGCAATTACAATGATTGATTGGTTCTATTCAGGTCTTCGCTGTCGAAAGATTCCGGAAGATAACGACAAAGCCGATGGTCTGAGACTACGGAAGAGAAGTGATAAAGAACAGGGACCTCCTGCTACTACATAGATGTGTAACAAATCCAATTTTCTTTTTATTCAACACGATCACGATAGGGACTTCTGGATCTGATTCTTTCTCCATGCTTATAAAAGTAGAAAGGTATAGGAATCATTCCCAGAGCAACGAATCCCATAATACTTGCACCCCAGTGTACACCCATATTTTCAAATAGTTTATGTGCAAACAATGGAAATGCTGCAGCAAAAAGGGACCTAAGGAAAGTGTTTGCTGCGATAGCTGAAGCGCTGTACTTGGTGAAAGCATCCACTAGGTAATTTATTGATCCTTGGAAAGTGACAATAAAGCCAAAGCCCATGAGATAAATGCCAAAACAAGGCACAAACCAATGAACCTTACTAGTGCATGTCCAAGCAAAAACGAATATACCAGCTGGCATGAGCCAACTGGATATCATCATTATCGGTAATCTCATTTCAGGAATAACTTTGCCATTGCTCTTTTTGAGAAGCTGTCCGTATCTTTTGGCCCAGACAATATTTAACAAGCAACCAGACACAACACCCAGGAAAAGTCCAATCAATGGTAATGTTGCCACGGTTCCTTTCCAACCATACGACTTATTGAATGCAAAAGATACGTTAGTAATGACCAAATAGAAAACACCATATACATAGCTAGCAAAAAGAGCCATCAAAAACACGATTGGGGTACAGAGCATTGCAAAGGGTCGAATTAGATGCACAGTGACCATCTGATGAAGATTAAAGGTCCACAAATCATGAGGTGCATGAATTAACCAGTTATCCTCTTCTATCCGCTTCTTTTTGGCGTATCTAGAAAGTATAACAGCTTCAAATGTTTCAGATGTGAAGATGAGACAAATGCCTATTATCAATATATCAACTAAGCCAATGAACCATTGAGGGTATCTCCAGCTTTCTATACTTGGGTTGCTATTAATCAGTAACGAACTGATGATAGGACCCAATGAGGGCCCACCGGAGACAAAACAAGCGTATAGCCCAAATGCTGCACCTCGTGCGGTGGGATTCCAGATATCGGCCAGTACACCACCAGAGGAGGTGATTGGTGCTCCCGAAAAGAAACCAGCAAAAAATCTAGTTATCATGATACCTGGAACATTGTAAGAGATGGATGTTGAAAATGTGCAAATTGCAGAAAGAAAGAAAGGTAAAAACACGGCTTTCTTTCTACCATAGAGCTCCGACATAGGTGCAAAAGCCATTGGACCAAAAGCAATACCTAGAATGTATAATGAAGTGGTAAGAGTAGAGCATTCTCTCCCGAGATTAAATGATATGCGCATCTTACTATAAAAGTTCTCCGAAGAAGTAGTAGTGGAATTGAACTGTGCAGCGAATGTTGTCAAACCATAGAGAATGGTATATAGCATTTTAGTTCTGAAGGACCAGTTAATTGGCTTCAAAGAACTAGTTGGGACGAATTCAATAAGCCCATCGTCATGCATTTGAAAATCATCAGTGTCACTGACGTGAAGCGATGCAATCGAAACAGATTCGACCTTTTCCTCCATAGTTGACAAAGAAGACGAGGGTGGAAAAAAGGTTCTGAGATGTTGAAATCAATCAATGTCCCTAAAATATTTTCCTTCAGTTCCCGATCAGGAAGGTTCGCGGATAAGCGAAACTCCTCGATACGAAAAAAGAGCCCCGGTAAAAAGAAACGATTACTTAGAGATAACGAATTTTAGAGTTAATGCACCAAGGCTATTGTAGATATGAACGCTATATATAAAGCGCGATTTTTGTGGGTTTTACAAATGACAACGATTAAGAACCATGAACTCAGATAGCAATGAAAAATTGGCAGCTCATGTGGATGTGGAAGAGTTACATGAGCATGTCACTACCATTTTTTCACTAGATCATAAACCAATTACGATCAACGACAAAGATGCTGACGATGCAATGAAGTATGCCGATGACATTAAGGGATTCGAAATGGATCCCACAAAGGAGAAAAAGCTTCTTCGTAAGATTGATTGGATGATTATCCCGCTCGTCGCAGCAATGATGAGTTGTCAGCTCATGGACAAGACGACAAATTCTTACGCGTCCCTCCTTGGACTTCAAACGGACCTCAACATGACATCCTACGAGTACTCATGGGTTGGATCCAGTTTCTATTTTGGGTTTCTGGCATTTGAAGGATTTGCAAACGTTATACTTCAAAAATATCCGCTATCAAAGACTATCAGTATCGTTGTGATACTCTGGGGAATAGTTCTCATGTGCCACGGTGCATGTAAGAGTACAGCTGCCTTTTTAGCATGCCGTGTGATACTCGGGGCATTTGAAGGATTCATGAATCCTGCCTATATACTTCTGACCACACAGTGGTGGAAGAAGGAAGAGCAATTCATGAGAACATGTATCTGGTTTGGTCTTCAAGGATTCGGTACTATTTTAGGAGCCGGTATTGCTTATGGACTTGCTGTTCATCGTTCTGGAATCCATTCATTTGCCACATGGCGTTTACTCTACATTATTACAGGAATTATCACTATTTTCATTGGTGTCCTATTCATTATTCATGTTCCAGATTCACCTGCAAAGGCTTGGTTTTTGAACGATGATGAAAAGAAATACTGTGTGGAGAGAGCAAAGGGCAATCAACAAGGTTATGGAAACCACCATTTCAAGAAAAACCAATTCATCGAAGGAATCACTGACATAACTGTCTGGCTTTTCTTCTTCTATGGAATGTCCTATGCTCTTCCTAATGGTGGTTTCAACAACTTTGGTTCAATTCTATTGAAAGGAAGTTTTGGATTTTCTACAAATAATGCTCTGCTGATGAACATGCCTGGAGGTGCTATCGATATCCTGGAACCCCCTCTCGTTGCTTGGATCAACTACAAATTTTTCCATAATCAGAGACTTGTGACCTGCATTTGTGTCTACATTATTGTCATAGTTGGAATGTGCCTTTTGAATTTCACCGATCATAAAGGATCCAAACTTGCAGGTTACCTTTCCTTCTATCTTGCCACTGCTGTCATTTCGTGTATTTGTTCTTTAATATCTTCCAACGTGGCTGGTTACACTAAGAAGGCAACTGCAAATACCATCTTTTTGATCGGATACTGTGTTGGCAACATTTTGGGCCCACAAACGTTTGTTGCTTCACAGGCACCAAATTATTTGGGGGCAAAGTTGGCCATGTTGATCTGTTTCATAGTGGGAACATTTATCTTGATTGCCCTATTTTTGATTTATCGGAGAAGAAACAAGATCAAAGACGAAAAACGCGCCAGTATAGGAGATAACTATGAAGTCCCAGATAATATCGCTTTTGCAGATCTCACTGATAAGCAAAATCCAGAGTTTAGGTATTCACTTTAATCAATGAGCATATCAAATAAAAAATTCACGTAGCGGAGGGCGCAAATTCCTCGAAGCGTATTTTCCCGCAGGCTTTTATCTCCTGGAATTCCATATTGGGAATAGTCAGAGATTCGCATTCTCTTTTATCGGCATGCATGAAATCATCGTAAGGAACCGACAAATTTAATTGCGAAATCACGTTAGTGGAGGAAGCCCAGAATTAGTACATAAGGGACGTGGTTGTAAGAAGCTTTGCAAGAGAGAGAGAGAGATAAACTCACAACAATGCCTTTCAAGAACAAATCAGAGAAAGTCATCATTGTGGGAGCAGGCTGTTGCGGTCTATCGACTACACTGTCTTTCCTTGAACAGGGATATAAAGATGTTCATCTTTTCGATAAGAGAGATTATATGACAAAGGGATATGTTTACTTTGATGGATGCGATAGCCCTTCTTCTGATATGAATAAGATCTTTAGATCTGCATATGGAGAAGAAACCCACTATCAGAAAATGTCGACAGACAGTCGCGCCAAACTTTTGAAATGGAATGAGATGATCAAAGAAGAGAATTTTGAAGGAGGTGATCCCATCTATTTCCACACTGGAAATGTTCATCTAACTGATCAACGCGAATTGCAACCATTTGAAAAATCCACTATCAAATGGCTTGGTCCAGATAAGGCAATTTGTATAAGTGAGCCTGGAGCTACAGAAAGAGCAGTTGCTGCAGGTGTTGCACCATGTGCAGTTGATCCATTCAGATGTAAAGAGAGAGGAGCATATTTACAAGGACTCTTGGATACCACAGGTGGAACGGTTCGTGCCGACAAAGCCTGTAGGTGGGTCCTTCATTTGTGCGAAAAGATTGGAGGTGACCGTTTGACAGTTCATTTTGGTCCTGGAAAGGGTGAAGTTGATCATTTGCTGGAACAGTACAATACTAAGACAGAGAAGAAGAAATGTATTGGAATTAAGACCAAAGATGGAAAGGTTCATTTTGCACCCCTTACAGTCTGTACATGTGGTCCTTGGCTTCCTCAAGTAGTTCCGGAATCCGGTGAAAGGATCGAAGCTACAGGAGGTACAGTCTGCCTTATGAAGATCACCGACCCTAGAGCTTTGGAGAAGTATGACCAGCGGTGGTTCCCAACTTGGACATACAAAGTCAGAGATGGCGCCATGGGAGGTCTTTACGGATTTCCAGTGTGCAATGGGTACATGAAGATCGGATACCGTGGATTGAAATGGACAAACCCTCAACCAGGTATGAATTCACGTATCAAAACAAGATTCAGCGAGCCAGAAACAGAAACGAATGTTCCACTGTTTGGACTTCTTCAGATCAAGAGGTTTATCAAAGAGAACATCCCGGAGGTGTCCAAAATTGATATGACTCGTTTGTGTTGGTACGGAGATTCCGAAGACAACGACTATCTTATTGGTTACTCTCCATACCACGAAGACAATTCTCTTGCAGTTGTTAGTGGTGATTCAGGCCATGCATTCATGATGATTGGAAGCATTGGTGATGTCGTGACTGACATTATTAATAAGCGTGGAGATCCGTTCCTTGCAGAACTATTTTCATGGGAACGTGAAAGACAGAAGTTGAACATTATCAACCGTGGTCTCGATGATCCGAGGGCTCTGCAAAACTTAAAGATGGCAACCCCTAAGGATTGGTACATCGACAGATCGAAATTATAAGTGAATAAATTGTATTGTCTAAGAGTAAAATTCATCAGAGATAGGTCTCTTTTCTGGCACGGTAACTAGCCCTTTACCTTCCTTGAGTTTGAACTGGACAGCAACAAGAAGGTTGTAGATGACATCGAGAGTTGGAGTCTCAACTTTATTCTCTCTGGCAACACGCAAAAGACTACCGAGGATGGTCTCGAGCTCAATTGGGTTACCCTTCTTGACATCGACCCTCATGGAAGGTTCGAAATAATCACCATCATCCGAGTGAACGATCGTGTTGATAATATCATCGGGTAATTCAACTCCATCAGACTTAGCCACTTTGATCACTTCCCTCATCGCAGGAATAGAGACAGTTTTCAAAGTACCGCATTGATCCAATCTACCGGTGTCCAGACCCACTAGGGCACAGACTGTATTCAAAGTAGCATTGTAGACAAGCTTTCTGTACCTGTACCACTTGACATCCGGGAAGTAGCTAATATCGTTTGTCTCATTGCTGTAAAGATCAACAAACTCTTCAGCCTTTTTCTTTTGATCCTCGAGAGGCAAGTTTGGATTCTCGAAATAACTGATAAGACACTTATCGGATTGAATATGATCGATAACCCCGTTGTCATTATGGGATCCAATGTGAGACACACCAGACAGGACGACATTCTCTGGATATTTTGCAATGTAAGGTCTACCGTTATCGAAGCCGTTCTGAATCAAGACAATCGTTGTAACACCCTTTGTGATAACAGGCTCGACCAATTCTTCTAATGGTTGAATATCAGGCAAGTTTTTGGCACTGACCACAACAAAATCATACGGATTGCCTTCAGAAGCTTTTTCTAAGTTCGGGTAGATGTGCTTTGGCTTCCAGTGTTCGACGTGACCATAGTCAATAGAGTTGATCTCGTATCCGTCTTTGGAAACCTTGTCGTAATCTCTCCTAACGACGATAGACAAGTCTGCCTTGCCATTGTGGTCCAAACTGTATGCCACAATGCTACCAACACCTCCAGGGCCAATCAAAAGAACATTTGGTTTCGTCATGGTTGAAGCGCAAGAAAAGGCAAGGAAGGATGAGTGAGCTTTAAATAGTAGATAACTCCGGGCTGCTATAATTTTCCCCTTTCGGGAAATTCCCGACGGCGTATCTAACCGCCAAAGCCCCAAAGTGGTTTTTTTATAATTAGTACAGATTGGTACGTCTATTCATAGTATTTATCAGAGATAGGTCTCTTTTCTGGGACTTTGACTAAACCTTTAGCTTCCTTGAGTTTGAACTGGACAGCAACAAGCAAATTGTAGATAACATCTAAGACTGGAGTATCAACTTTCTTTTCTCTAGCCACACGTAGAACACTACCCAAGATGGTCTCCAACTCAATTGGGTTACCCTTTTTAACGTCGACTTCCATGGAAGGCTCAAAGTAGTCACCATCATCTGAATGAATTGTAGTATTGATGATATCTTTAGGTAACTCGACACCATCTGCTTTAGCAATTTTAACCACTTCTCTCATGGCAGGAACAGAGACAGATTCTAAAGTACCGCATTGATCCAATCTACCAGTATCAAGGTTAACCAACGCACAGACGGTATTCAAAGTAGCATTGTAGACCAGTTTTTTGTAACGGTACCACTTGACATCAGCAAAGTATTCAATCTTATTAATTTTGTTGCTGTAAAGTTCTACAAACTGTTCAGCTTTAGCTTTTTGAACTTCAGCTGATAAGTTTGGGTTCTCGAAGTAACTGACAACGCATTTATCACTTTGAATATGGTCTATAACACCGTTGTGGTTGTGAGAACCAATAAGAGACACACCGGAAAGAATGATATTTTCAGGATACTTCTTGATGTATGGTCTGCCGTTATCGAAACCGTTTTGAATCAAAACGATACTGGTGACACCTTTTGTAATAACGGGCTCGACGAGATCTTCCAAAGGTTGGACATCAGGCAAGTTCTTGGCAGATATAACAACAAAGTCATAAGGCTTACCAGAAACAGCGGCTTCCACATCTGGGTAGACATGTTTAGGTTTCCAACTAGAAATATGTCCATAATCAACGGAATCGATCTCATACCCTTCTTTAGACACTTTATCGTAGTCCCTTCTAACCACGATCGACAAGTCGGATTTATCGTTGTGATCTAAACTGTATGCAACAATGCATCCCACTCCTCCAGGTCCAATCAAAAGAACCTTTGGTTTATTGTCCGTCATAATCTCTTTGGTTGAAAATGTTCGAAGAACAGTGGAAGAGAGCCCAAATTTATCCCCGCGCCATAACTGCTATTTCACCTTCCTAATTGGGGAATAGCCGACGACGTTTGAAATTTTTCAAAATCCCAATCTGTTGAAAGCCAAAACTAGTTCAAGGTTGGTGTCAAGGTTTTATTCTCACTAAGAGGCACG